>PVJC01003917.1:0-67083 GCA_004026665.1 Murina feae | reverse complement strand
AATCATTACTTGGGCACCGACACTAAGCCTCACTTGAACTTTCTCACCCGACTTGGGGAGGAACCTGGGAAGGGGTACCTAGCCGGGCTGGTACCTCGACTTTTCCCCGATTAGCTTCTGCAGGCCTTCCAGAGACAGGTGCCTTCTCCATGCCCTCAGCACCCCTTCACGCCCTCTTATTCCCCGCCCCTCCCCCTTCGACGCTTCCCTTCGCCAGGCCTCCCCGCACCATCTCATCTCGGCAGGTTCTGGGAGGACCAACTTCCTTTGTTTGGAACCGGACTGGACGGAATTTCCTTCCCCAAATTTCCGCCAACGGACCAGCTCCTCCCGACGGTTTTGGCAGATTGGCCCAAAGGAGACCGCGCCAGAGGCCACAATTAACCCGGCTGTTCGGGTGGGGTGGGGGCGGGGGAGTTTAACTGATCCTCAAGCAGCTGCGCTAGTGTAGTGGGGCAGGCGTGCAGGAAGAAGTGGTAATGGAAGAATGGCAGGAAAGAGAGAGGGCAGGGTGGGAAACAGGTATGGGGTGTGGTGTGTTATGGGAAAGGAAAAAATCATGAAAGGGAAGAACCCAGGAAGGGAGACAGTGAGGGACCTTCTAGTTACCTTTACAGGATAGAAGTTGTCTGGAAAATACCATCCCCTGCCTTGCCTAAATACCGAGCCCGACCCCTCCCTCCTTTCCCGCTTCGAGCAAGGTTAAGGGTTCAGAGAGCCAGGCACTGGTTCCTTCTTCTACTATGGAAATGTCTGGTTTGTAAGTGCTTTCCTATTGGCTAGCTCCATAGAGTAGGCAAGACAGGCGTCCTTATCCCTATTTCACAGGCAAAAAGACTGAGGCTCCAAGAGGCCAAAGGATGTGCAGGTGGCAGCCGCCGCTCCTTCCCATGGGCCCTGGGGTGAGTGGTCCCTTTAGCTGTTCACAGGTCCATGGGTGTCTGGGTGTGGGTGTGTGTGAAGGGACTAGACTGTGTCCACATTTGACCAGGGCCTCACTGCGCCCTCTCCCCCACCCCTGACTTGTTCTCTGTCGGGCAGAACCCTCCGCTCCTAGTTTAGACCTGTCTAGACTATTTTTTCTCCTCCCGGCCCACCAGCGGCAGCCACCTGGCAGGCCCGTGCCACTAAGAGGCGGCTTTGGTGGCCAAGTGGCTTGCATTGTCGTTTCCCTTCAAAGGGGCTGAGAAGGGCCGGGCAGGTCGCTAGGACCTCTAGTAAGATGAAGCGGGTTAAAGGGGGAGGGTCCGGGGAGGATAAAGGCGCAGCACGTGCGCCAGCCGCCACAGGACCAACAGACCGACAGGGCGGGGCGGCCTGTACTCCGGCCCCCCGGGCTTCACGCAGGGAGCCCAAATATCGGGAACAAAAGCAGGAAAAGAAAAGTGAGAGCAGGAGGGAGGGAGGGAGCAAGGGAGCGAGCGAGGAAGCAGAAATTAGGGGGTCTTAGATGAAAAAAAAAGTAGCTTTAGGGGGAATGTGCCGTGGAGTGTGAAATTGCAGCCCATGGTGCTCCATATTGTACCAGAAGCTCTTCCAAAAAAAAAAAAAAAAAACACAAACCCATCCTCCAACGTGACCAGAGGGCTAGGAAGGGGGAGGGGCGGGGAGAGAATGGGGAGGAGGAGGGGAAAGGGCCGGGCAGGAGCTGGTCAGGCCAAGCACGAGAGGGGGCCGGATGCGTGCACCCACTGCCTGGAATCTGATCTCCCAGCGTGCGCCCCCGGGGTGCGCCGGGACCCTTGGGGAGAGTGGGCCGCGGGGCCGCCCAGGACTTAGGTTGTTAGACGAACTTTTTTTCTTTTCTTTTCTGTGGAGGTGATGACTTCCAAAACTGGGAATAATTCAGAAGAGGAGCTCAGCTGCGGAGCTGCTGCTCTGCACAACCCTTTTATTTTCCCTCCTCCTCTCTGCTTCTCTTCCCTTCGGACTAGTTTTCCCCCTGTCGGTTCTAAACAGCTTCTTTCCCCCCTGAACTTTAATGCATTTAATTTGGTCCTCGCTGTGGGAAGCATTTCCTAGGGAGATACATTTAATTTCGGAATTTCTAATCCCCTCCCTGAGAGGCCAGGCCCTGACTCCCCTCGCTACTCCCCAGGAGGCCTCAGGAGTAGAAGGAGGAAGGCAGGCCCAGGCCAGCAGGCTGGGGCATGGCTGGGGGACTCCCGCTCCCCCAGACCCCCAGACCAAGCCGCCTTCCCAAACTTCTGGAGGTGGGATGCCTGGGCAACACCGTTCAGGGTCCATCCTGCAGAGGGGAGGCAGCCACACCCCTACTTTTCCTCCCCCGGGTGGAAACCCTGGGTCGGGGACTGGGAAACTGGAAAATGAGCAGAAGGATCTCCAAAGAATCAGTGCAACTGGGGGCAACAGACAGGGTTTCCACGAGCCCATCCCTTCATGCACCATCTGCCCAGAAACCCATTTGGGAGTCGGGGTGCTAGTTGAGTGGTTGGTTTGGCTTGGGGGGGGCGGGGGTGTCTGTGCCTTTGTACATAGTAGGGCAGAGAAAGGAGCTCAAGGAGGACGACTGTCTCCTGACACCTACACCCTAGCAGAGCAGGCACCAGGCAACCGGAGACTCAGGCAGTGTTGCTGGAAGAAGGCAGCAAGGGTGGGGGCTCTGTGCGCCAGGCAAGCCTGGCAGGGAAGAGAGTGGAGAAGGCAGAGGAATGGAGATCCACAAGGAAGATTTATTGGGCAGATCAGATGCACAGAGGCGGCTAATGAAGCAAATCCTGAGATGGGTATCAGAGCAACTCCCCAAAAGTTTATTTGCCTTTAAATTTCCGTAGGGAGGCGGGAGCCTTGTTTGAAGTGTAAATGCCCCTGGGTTGGGGGGTGGATGGGCCGCTTTGAAAACACCAGAGAGAAAAGGTTCATTTAGAGGCGGACGGAAAAGCAACCAACCCTGACAGGTCGGAGCCCCGGCTGTGTTTGGGGTTGGGTTGTTTTCTTTCTTTCCCTTTCCTTTTCTCTTTCCTCTTCTTTCTTCTTCCCTTTCTTTTTTTTCTCTTCTCTACTAGGCTCTATAGAAGAAGAAAGGGAAGGACAGGAAAGGGAGCATCAACGGGAGAGGCCAGCTCTTCAGCCTGGAGCCCCGGGAGAAGGCAGGGCCTTGGCTAAAATCACTAGGGAGCAGGGCTCTTTGACTTTCTAGACCCTGGAAGGGCTGGAGCTAAGGAGGAAGCTGCCAGGGCCTGGCCTGCAGGAGGCTGACCAACTAGTGTAGTGCTGGCTGGAGAAATGGTCCCGTAAGGGGCTGAGGTGAGGGGGGCGGAACTCTGGAATCTCAGGGACTACCTGGGAACTGGACCGTCACGGAAAGGTCTTCACTTCTCAGGGTGTATGTGTGTGAGAACAACTTCCAGAATACTTTGTGCATTAAGTCCCCTTCTTTACAGAAGGTGAAAGCGCCTCTTGCAAAATGCCTGTGGTCTGCACCCACACTTCAACATACGTGTAACGTAGGGATGTGTCCCACTGGTTCTAGAAAAACCTGAATCTATATGTGGTTCTGCCCACAGTCTTGTTCCTCCAGTAGTTCAGCCTCTCAAAGACAACTTCCTGGATCAACACAGCGAGATGGGAGAGAAGGGCTCCCTGAGTTCTGAACTCCTTTCAATAAGGACCTTTCCTCGATGCCCCCAAACCCCAGTTCTGGGTTAATTACCTCCCCAAGAAAGCCCACGCCTGTACTCCCAGGCCTTTCCCTTTAGACTGCAAGAACTCTGCTTTTCCTTTTTCACTACCCACACGAAGTTAGTGCGTGTTCGTGGGGTTTTGAGGCCAAAGCAAACCCGAGAGCGCCATCTGCAGGTCTCCAGAGGAAGAGACTGACCTTCAGGGCTGGACCCTGCGTCTTCAATCTCCCGCCCTAGGTAATCCGCTTGGCCACCCGAGGGAAGTGGGGTTGGGGGCTACGAGGGAGGAGGCAGGTGGAGAGGGGTTTTTCCTCTCGGAAGTTACTTAGCAGGTGGATTTAGGGGATCGGGCTCAGGAAGATCTAGGAAGTAGGGTAAATGCTAGGATCCCAGCAGACCCGGTCCCCTAATGGGAGGCTCACAAACATGTCAGGCTGCGCCTGGCCCTAGCCCCCCCAAACCTGGGTGCAAGAGGCCCAGTAGCGTTTCCTCCAGGCGGAGACGGGTGAGTGTAGTCCCTACGTTAGCGGGACAGGCAGTTCTGCAGGCAGGGGCCAGAGGAGCCCCGAGTCCGGGAGGCTGGAGCGCAGGGCGGGCTTCCCTGAGCCGCCCTTTCACAGACCCAGGGAAGCGGGGGGAGGGAGTGAAGGAGGGAGAGAGAGTTAAAACATCAGCTGAAGTGCCAAGATGATTTATGAGACGAGGGAAAACATTTCATAAAGATCTCCCGGATATTCTGTACTTAACCAGTTAGCAGACAAAGGGCTTCTCCTGCCTGGTGCGTGCAAGCGAGCGGACCCGAGCGAGCGAGGGAGCGAGTGCGGGACGAGGGCTGCGGTGGCTGGGCCGGCGGCTCCGGCAGGAGCGGCCCGGCCGAGCCCGCTGCGCCCCCGGTGCCGGCTCCGGGTCCGCGGATCTGGCTGCGGCGGCGCTCAGCTCTGTTCGCAGCCTCTTCTCCCCAGCCGGGGAGCGCCTGGGCTCCGCTCTCCCGCGTTCTCTGCCGCCGGCGACCAGCAGCCCCGCACTGTCTCCCTCCCCAAGCGCTCCTTACGGGTCACCCCAGGATCCAGGAGCCGCGTCCCCTGCTCTCCCACTGCGCGGCGGGTCCCGCTGAAGCAGGCGGGTCCTCGTCTTAGTGTCCACCTCGATTCTAAACCGAGCGCTCTGGGTGCCCAGACCCCGTGGGCAAGGTGATGAGGGAGGGATGCCCTATGCGCAGCCGCGCGTGGGGCGCGAGAGGGCTGAGTGCCGGGCACTTTGCCCCGGAATGAGAATTGGGGGGTGCGTGGGTGGGGAGGTACCTCAGGAGGGAAAGGCGAGAGGGAAGGACCAGAGAGAGGAAGGAAGAACCAGGAGGGAACGGAAGGGAGCTCGGAGCGGAGCGGAGGGAGGTTAAGACTAGGGATGCGGACCCGGCTCGGGGCGGCGGGGCCCGCGCGGGCACCGGCCGGCGGATGGCGGGGCTGGGTGAGTTGGGACTTGCAGCCAGGCTTCCGAGCGCTCCGTGGCTCTGCGTGGATGCCTGAATATTCATTCCACGGGCCGCCCTTTATCCTTATCTAACGTCTATCTTACCGGCGGCGAGTTTCGTTTCTCAGCGTAGTTTTAATCCTGGGCTCCGCTCCCCCCTCCCCCTGGCCCGCTCCCCTCCCTCCATCTTCCTTCGCCCGCTGCTCCCTCCTTCCTCCCGTTTCCCCCTCTCCTGCCCTCCCCTTGCCGGCACCGGAGTGACAGGCGCGGGGCCCTCCTCGCCGGAGCTCGAGGCTCCGGCGCTGGCGAATCACAGAGTGGTGGAATCTATTGCCTTTGTCTGACAAGTCATCCATCTCCCAGCGCGGGGAGGGGGAGGGGGTCTGGAGGGGACTTTGCAGCTTTTAGAGGGAGACACACCGGGAGCCCAGGCTCCAGTCTCTGGCCGAGCCTTCTCGCAGCCGCAACCCACCTGGGGCCAGCCTGGTGCTGCCGGCGCCGCTCGGCTCCTTCCGTCCCTCCCCGCCCTTCGGCCGCCTCGGCGTGCGCCGGCCTTTTACGGGGCGGGGGCCCGGCCCGCGCTCTCCCCGCCCGAAGGCGCCCGCTCGGACACCCCGAGGATTGCTACTTCTCTGCAACTTCTCCAACTCGCCGGCACTTGGAGCGGCCGACTCCCCAGCCGGCTGCCACCCCAGCTCCTCGCCCTCTCCGGCTGCTGCCTCTCGGACGACCGGGTTCCGGGGAGCTGAGCGAGCCGCCTCTCGCTCCCAGCTTCAGTCCTGGCCGCAGCGGCCGCGCGCGCCATGCGCCCCCAAATCCCCCCGGCCCGGCCCGCCGCCTCGGGACCGTGCTGCTGACCCACCAGCCCCGAGCCCCGACGGTGGGAAGTTGCGGGCACTGCGGTTGCCAGTTCCAGCCGGCCAGGGAGGAGTCCCCGCGGGGAGATCAGCGCGGCGTCCCCCGCCCCCGTGCGCCCCGCCGCAGCTGGGCGCCCGCTCACCCCCACCCCCCACCATCCCTCCCTTTTCTCCTCAAGTCCTGAAGTTGAGTTTGAGAGGCGAAACGGCGGCGGCAGCCGCGCTCCTCCCGCTCCTCTGCCTCCCCATGGATATGCACTGCAAAGCAGACCCCTTCTCCGCGATGCACCGTGAGTACCGGCGCCCGGCTTCTGTCCCAGCTCGGCTCGGGCTCCCCGTCCCAACCTGGCTCCATCCTGGCGCGGCCCTGGCCCCTGGTGCTCAGGTCCCATCCTGGAGGCCACACTGGCTTCTCCCAGTCTCCCCTTTCGTTCTTCCTCTCTCACTTCCCAGTGTTTCTAAAGCCTTCCATTTCTCTCCTGCTGCCTCCTGTCACCCATACTTTTCCCTCTGCCTGCCTTCCTACCTTCCCCGGTGCCCGCCACCTTCCTTCCTTCCTAACTTCCTTCCTTCCTTCCTTCCTTCCTTCCTTCCTTCCTTCCTTCCTTCCTTCCTTCCTTCCTTCCTTCCTTCCACCTGCTCCTTGGTAAGTCGTGGGTCTACACCCCATCCCCACCAGAAACCCCAATTCCCTAGCCACCCTCTTACCCTGGGCTGGGAGACTAATAGGCTGGCTGTTTTCAGGGTTTGTGTTGTGTTTTCTCAATCTTCTGTCTCTTCCTCCCTTCGCCTCCCTCTCCTTCCTCCTCTTCCTCCCCTCATCTCTACCTTTCCCCAACTTGCAATGTGGTTGTCCAGGATGAGACTTGGAGCGTCAGCAGCCTCAGTGTCAGGACAATCAGGCAGAAGAGTATGGGGGTGGGGTGCCCCCTTCTGACCCTCAGCTCCCAGTATCTCCCCGGCTGCCAGCCCAGCCAAGGCTTCCTATGGGCTGGTTTGAAATGCTTCCTTTTCTTTCCTGTCTCCCTTCCCTCTCTTTCCCCTTCTCTGCTCCTTGAGTTGGGAGTCTGAGACTGGCAGGATGTGGGGTCTTCTTTCTCTGCCCCACCCGGGAGATGCTCCAAAAACAAAGACAGGTTCCAAAGAGACACTGAAGTCCGCAGGAGCCGGAGCAGAGGAGCTTCCGGGAGGCACCTGGGCAGAGCAAGGTTCTGCTTCTAGTTCTGGAGGCTCCTTGCCCACCCACACTGCCTGGTGAGGACGGTTAGCCAGTGACCTGGCCAGGGTGTAGGCAAAGAGGGAGAAAACATGGGGGAAGGAACAAAAGGAAGGCAAATGCCAAATCGGAGGAGAAAGGAGAGCGAAATCAAAACATGGGCAAGAGAATAAAAGAGAGAAAACAGAAAGGATGTGACAAAAAAAAGAGGTGAGGAGCAAAGAAACAAAACAAAAAAATAAGAAAAGGGAATGATTTAATTAAATTTGAATTTAATTCATGTCATGTGTCTTTAGCTTGAAAACAATTCAGAGATTTTTTCCAGGCTTTTAAAAAAGATAAATGGATCCTAAATAAAAACATCTCCTCCCTTGTAGATGAACAATTAAGGATGATTTGTAACTTTTCGCAGGGAAACTTTTTAGAACTAGCTTGATATGTGTTTTGGATGAGAACCGGGAGGAAGAGCTGAGTTTTCCTCCAAGCGCACAGTTAGCATCACAGGGCGTGGGGGAGCTTTAAGAAAGACCCCTCGGATAAAGCGCATTTTCCTAAATAACATCCAAGCACAGGAAATCCGAGCCAGGAGCCGTGAGCTGCGGCGAGTCTCCCGGAGCCAAGCCCGAAACCCAGGCTCCTTTCCTGCGGGAGTGAACCCGGGTCTGCGCCGGCTTCGCCCAGCCCGCCGGCTCCTCGCCGCCGCCTCTGCCCCGCTTCTCCTCGCTCCTCCGGCCGCTCCGAGGGCACCCGCCGAATCCCGGCCGCCCACGGGGGCCACTTTGAAAGCTGAAGGGGAGCAAGGCGAGCTGAAGGTGATCGAAGGAAGGGAGAGACCGCGGCGCGGGCGGCGGACCGGCCCGCCAGCAGCCGCAGCCTGAGCCGGCGCCGGTGGCGGTGGCGCATTCCAGGCCCGACTCAGCGGCGGCTCCGACCCGCGGACGTGGACGCCCGCCGGGTCCCCTTCCATCCCCACCCCTTAGATTGGGGATGAGGGGCCGGGCCCAGAGCCCGGGAAGGCTGAATTATTCATCTTTAATCTGCCCGCAGCTGCCGCCTTTTCATACCGGTAACGCGAGTTCTCCCGGGGCCTAAATTATTGATGGTTGAGGTTTGGAGGGTGGGGAGGGGTGAAGAGTGGGGCTAGAGGTAGGGAGACCAGCGGAGATGAGGGGGTAAAATGAGAGGTTCTGGCCTCCCGGGCCTCCAGATCGGAGACTTCTCCCCAGGGGTTTTGCCGCCGGCGCTCTGGATCCCCCCAGAAAGAACCGAGCAGGACGCAGCCGTCCCCGCTTCCTCCGAAAGTCGCCCGAGGCTAGTCTGGCAGGGGCAGCAGGCTGGCCGCAGGGTCCGGCCCAGCCGGGCCGCTAGAAGTCTCCGGGCTCGGATTGACCAGTAACTGCGGCTGCGGCTGGATCGCTCTGGGGGCACGATTCCTAGACCGCGTCAGGCCAGGGAGAGTGGGGAGCCGGCGGTCAGCGCCCTCCGGCCTGGCACCCGGGAACCACCTGGGCTCCGAGGTTGGAAGCCCGAGCAGGAGTTTGGCTGGAGAGTCAGCGCCCTCCTCCTGGCCAGGCGAGCGACCGCCCTGCTGTGTGCGGTGTCCGGTCGACTGTCAGGTCTGAGAGGTCAGGAGGATGCGAGCTGGGCCGGGCTGGCTGCGCAGGGTTCTCCGCGAGCCCTCGGCTCGCCAGGGCGACCTGCACCGGGCGACGAGGGCGAGGCGGTGGGCCCCGAGCCTGGCGCAGCGGCCGAGGCCGAGCCATCGCCGCCTGCGCTCTCCCGGGACAGGCCGCTCACTGCTGCCTCCAGGTCTGAGCGCGGGCAACGCGGCCCCTGCCTCTAAAGCCTTCCCTCCTCCACCTGGCTTTCTTTGAACTTTAGACGCTAGGGAGACGAGAGGATAGAAAATATAAAGGAAAGGAAAACTCGATTTAAAAACCAGGAAACAAAAACACAGAGAAAGAGGTAGGAAAACTCCAATCCGATTAAAAATAAATACTAGGAAAAAGGTAAAGAGCAAAAGGGGGGGAGCGTCACGGACTTAGCGATGTCCCTGTGTTCAGAGCCCTTATGTATGGAGTCACTGGGACTTAGCAAGCACTGGGCTCCAAGCACATCGCCCTGCACACACCGACCACTCCATCTTGCCTGCGGCTCAGGCGGGATCCCGCTCTACGCACGTTCTGTCCTCTGTCCCGCCCTCCCTTTCTTCTGCATTCTTTCCTGCTGGTATGAATCCCGCCCCCCTGCTGTGTTTCCCCTTCTCCCCTCCTTTCTCTTGCCCTGCGTCTCCATTCCTTCGCTTGCTTTCTCCCTTGTGTCTCACTGGTCTCTGAGCCCGCTCTTTCCCAGCCCTCCACCTAGCAAACATCTGCACCTCTGAGTCTCTGCCAGCCCGCAGGTCCCAATTCCCAATCCCAGGCGTTGTGGTCTTCCAGCCCCCATTCTCCCAAGACTCCGGGAACATGCCCCTCTGCCCTGCCTGCTCATTTCCCAAGTCCTGGGCCGAGGACCCTGACTAATGGCCGGTCCCTGCTGTATGTGGGGTGTTGTGTTTTTTTCTTGTCTCTCCCCAGCAGGGCACGGGGGTGTGAACCAGCTTGGGGGGGTGTTTGTGAACGGCCGGCCCCTGCCCGACGTGGTGAGGCAGCGCATCGTGGAGCTAGCCCACCAAGGTGTGCGGCCCTGCGACATCTCCCGGCAGCTGCGGGTCAGCCACGGCTGTGTCAGCAAAATCCTGGGCAGGTGAGGGCCTCGGAGCTGCCCCAGGGAGTCACCCTGCCTCCTTCCGCCACTGGCCCTGGGTCTCCAGCCCGGAGACTTGGCTAAAAGTTGAGGATGCCAGCGGGAGAGGGTCATGCCCCACTGGGGGTATCTGGAGAGCTGCCTCTTTTGGAGAGGGCTCTCAGGTGGTGGCTGCAGCCCCAGGAGCAAGGGTGGAGCAGGGTCATCCAGCGCTTGCCCGGCTCCAGGGGGATGGGGATGCCTCTTCTAGCAGAGTTATATGGACTGGGGGACTGGAGAAATAGGGGGAGGAGGGGAAACGGATCTCCAAGAGGAGAAAAACAAGCCTTGGGGAAGTGGAAGGAGGGTCTTGGTTCCCACAGGGGCTCTAGGTGGGAAAGGGCTGGCGATCATGCCTTATCCCTGGTCTGCCTTGGGGACCTGGGAGCTCTTCCCAAATGAAAGGTTGGACTTTCACTCCCAGGGGCACCTATTCAGGCTCCCTCCCTGGAGGTAGTGTCCCCTTGTCCACCCTCTCATCCTCCGTTGAGTCCCCGCACTAGCCAAGCGCCCTCTCAGCCATGCTGGGCCTTATCCCCTGTGCTGCTGCTCTGGGCAGGACAGTGGCTCAGCGTCTCTGGAACCTACAGCCCCCCTGACCCTGCCACTACTGACTCTCGCTGACCCGCCGGCCTTCCCCCCGGCGCAGGTACTACGAGACTGGCAGCATCAAGCCTGGAGTGATAGGCGGTTCCAAGCCCAAAGTGGCAACGCCCAAAGTGGTGGATAAGATTGCTGAATACAAGCGACAGAACCCAACTATGTTCGCCTGGGAAATCCGCGACCGGCTGCTGGCCGAGGGCATCTGCGACAATGACACAGTGCCCAGCGTCTCTTCCATCAACAGGTGAGCAAGCCACCCTGGGCTGCAGAGCAGGACTCCAGCTCCCACCTCCTGCCCACCAGGGCACCCCAGCACTCCATCTTGGGATCTTGGTTCTTTCTTCAGCCTCTACCCTTCCTTCTACTCCCAGCCCCAAAGTATTTTGGGCTGAGAGAGGGGACCTAGGAGGCAGAGAGATAGACAGACAGACTGAGCTATCTCCAGCTTAGGGCTGAGTATTCCCTGCCAGGCTTCTCCCGCTGGCGTCCTGGAAATGAATCCAAGTGTTTGTGGTAATTAAGACTCCAAGATTACTCGCCTCAGTATCTAGAGACAATCACAGCCCACAGCCAAAGCCTTTAAAATGACCAGCGTCTATTCATCGCCTCCAAACAGACTTCCCTTTCTAAAGGCATACTCCCTTCCCCAGGGACAGCAGCCTGTCCTGGCTCCCCCATCCTCCCTGCCAACTCCCACAAAGCTTGCCTCCCCGGAGCCCAGGCCTTGCTAGCCAGCTTCGCACAAATTTCCGGCCTACAAGCAGGAGTGTCCAAGCCTTCGGAACAGATGCCAACCACTAGCCAGCAATTGACAGGGACCGGAGAAGGTGGACAAGGAGTGGGAGATCCGTCAGGGAAGTAAAACTCTGAATTCTGAGACTGAGCCTGAGGAGATGCCTCTAACCACCTGGAGTGCCTGTGTCCAAGCCTAAGAGTGCACTGTTGACAGACTCAGGCACATGGGGACAACTCAGGCACAAAGCAACCTGATCTATAACAGCAGAAGTTAGTTAGTCTCCCAATCTCCAAGCCACTCCAGCATGTGCGTACTCAATCCATGTATGTGCACCCAGCCAGTGTGCAAGTATGTCTATCTGTGGTGGGTACAGCACATATAAGTAGTAGTTGGTCATAGGATGGCTTCAACATCACAGAACTGTACAACCTGGCATTAACAGAGGCCCTGTACATGTTCCAGATGACCTTGGCCAGCCTTTCAACCCATGCCCACCCCCCATTTTAAGGCAAATCCCCAGATGAGATGAGGGTTAAGAGTTTCATACCCTTGTTATTCTTTGCACTTTTCATAGGTTTATTTTCAGGGTAACAAAGGCACTATCTAATAATTTAGAAGCTGGCATCACATATCAAGGTGGTTTTTAAAAATAATTTGTGAATGATATGGAATTATCCCAAATCATCCTGAAAACAGCAGGTAAAATTAGCTGGTGGAATGTACCTTGGCTAAAGAAGATTCCCTCTGCCACACTCATGCTGTAACGTACTGCAAGGCGACCCCAGAAATTATCCCAGTGTGTGCCATCTGTATTAAAATGGTTATTCAGTTATGAACAGGGTAACATAATACTGATCAGCTAATTATACACCCTCCGAAAACCCTCAAGTTCCCTGGGCCTGGCTCAGCTAGGCATTGAAAGCAGAGCAGTTTGACATTCAGACATCTTCCGAAAAAGCTGGAGAAAGATGTGGGGTGGTTCCAGAGAGGAATGAGTCTTTTGCATTTAAAAGCCAGAGGAGAGGCTGGGGCTGAGGCAGGAGTAGTGGCTAGGGAAGGGAAGGAGACAAAGCATTGTTTTCCAAGCCATCTGGAGATTTAGTCTCTTGGCTGGTTGCTAGTCCTTGGAGTGAGCTGGAATTGGGGTCTTGGGGGATAGTAGCCCTGCTGAGGAGCAGTGGCGCTGGGCCTGGGTGCTGGTGTTCTGGAGAACATTAGAGAGAAATGCCGCCGTCAGTAATAGGATTTGCTTTTGAGGAATCCAAACATACAGTTAAGGCAGTTTGCTTCCCTTGATGGGCAGAGAATTGGAGCAATCAAGGCAGGTATGGGGGCAGCACCCCTTATCTAGCATCCCTTGTCCCCTCACCCCAAAATATACTCCTCACTGAACTAAGATGTTTTTGGAAGCTGGCTTAGGTAAAAGTTTGGAAATACTCTCATCCTGAAAAGCCATGGGAAACAGGGGACAGGTGACCCTAGGATCAAGCTCCAAAGGCCTTAAGGTGCATCTGTTAGAACTGGGAGAAAGTAGAGAAGTGAGTCTTGGTTGAAATAAGAGTGTGAGAAAGAGCAGCCTCAGCTTGACCACTCTGACAGCTGCGGAATCTGCTCAGTATGGAGTCCTGTCATCTGAGGGGCACGGGGGCTGCCTTTGGGTGTGGGGAAATAGCCATCTGTGGGCAGGTGTAGCTGTAGATGGAGACAGTGGGAGGAGAGGAACGGGGAAGCTCTGGCTCTGCAGTTAGGCGTCCCGCTTGCTTTGTCAACAAGGAGCTGTGAGGGTGTTCTCGATTTTGTTTTGGGACAGAATCCTATCATGATTAATATTTTGGAAAGAATTCTGGGAGCTTCCTAGTGTGCTGCTGAGTCGGGGGTGGAGGGATGCATCTGGGCCCCATGCCTTTAGCTTCAGCTGTGTAGGTGCTTTGTTCCGAAGGGGAAAAAGTTATCTTAGATGTGTTGTTTCACCCTAAAGCCTGAGCAAGGCAGGTGTTTCTGCTGGTCTGGTGATGTCAGGACCTTTGTGAATTCTCAGTCTCTATGGAGAGAGCCTGGAGATTTCACCCTATGCAGAAAGTGCAGTGTCTTGGGAACAGGTAGTGCTTGAGTTGAGAGCTTTACTATTGGTGAGATGCCAGCGCGTGTTGGGTACTTTATAACCATTATGAGTAAGAGTGTTCATGTGCCCGTGGTTGGCAAGAAAGGAAGTCCACACATGCTCACCCACCTGAGCCAAATCGTAAGGATTTTCATATTCTTCTCCTCAAAACAGATGCTGTCGCCGCACTTGAAATATGCTGTTATGGTTATAAACTAAATTGCTTTTCATGCTTTCAAAATGGTTCTGACTTTCTCTGATCTTGTCATGATAAAGGTTTGGACAGCCAACCCGCATTCTCCATTGGCAAGGCTTCATAGAAACTCTTCTCTCAGCCAATGGAGAAGGTCAAGGAGGCCTTCCACCCCAGCCCCCACCTCCACCCCCAGCCCCAGAAACCACTGTCAAAATTCTGGAGGGCTGATGAATTGTTTAGGATGTGAATCATTTCTTAGCGCCTGAATCATTCTCGATATTGGGTGACTGGTCACTGAGCACGGAGTTGCCAGTTCTTCAGCTTGTACACTGCCCCTGTAGAGGGTGGGTGTTTATAAGCAGGCGACTTGAGGTTAAAACCTGGGGTGGGAAGTGCCTGTAGAGGGAAAGAGATGGAGGGAGATCCATGCCGCTGAAAGGGGAAAAAGTCACCTAGTTACATCGCAATTGACTAGGCAGGAAGGATTTTCCTGATTGTGCGCCAAAGCCTTCTGGTTTGGCTGTTGCTCTGGGCAGAGAATACAGCTCCTTTGAAAGAACAGGCACAAACTCCAGGTAGAGTCTAGAGTTACTGAAGATCCCCTGAGGGCAATCTCTTGGAATGAGCTGACAGGAGGCCATCACTCTCCTAGCTTTTCCAGCCCTATACTCTTTGGGACCAGGGCACTCCTGCCCCTAGGTCTTTGGAATGGACTCTTCCAGGGTCCATTTTTTCACGGATCACCTGCTACCCACACTCTCTCTTAGCCTGTTTGGCTCTAAGTGAGTACATTCATTCTCTTAGCAGGGGCAATACTGGCTTCCAGAAGGCTATAGACCCAGTGCTGTGTCGTTCACAGGTCTTCATCAGAGCTCTGGCAGTGGGGTGACAGCGGTCTACCAGCTGTCCATTCAAAGACTTTTCTAAATAGGCTGGGGGCCACTCGTCCTAGCCAAGGGAATGCTGAGGACATGTTCAGGGCTAGGGTTTGTGTCTCCCTCTCTGAAACTCAGGTTTCTAGAACATTGCACGTTTGACTCTTGGACCTGGTTTGGCACAAAGCCAGGCAAGAGGTGCAGCTTTCCTGTCACAACTCCATACCCTTACAGCTGTTTGGTGGTCAGCATTGTTGGCCTCATGGCAAAGGGCCAAGGCAAGTTGATGGGCTAAGAAGAAGACCTTCCCACAAAGGCATGAGAAAAATAAGGACAGAGAACTTGCCTTCTTGGCCCCTGGCCTACCAGACTGGGTCACAAATAGCAAGCACACATGTCAGTTTCTGTCTGAGAAGCCTCCCCAGAGGGGGTCTCCTATTGCTGAGATCACCCATCATTAGGGTATCACATGTTACAGTCATGACTGTTGGTCCTCTTATTCCTTAAAATAAACTGGCGTTGTCTTTCTAAAAAGCCATTTTTGTTCTCTTAGTTATTTCAGACTTCTGGTCTGTGGCTGGCTCAGAGTGGGCATTCAGGCCACAAAGTGACTTTCAGGTGAGAGCAATGGCTGGCTGCCCTGAGTAGTTACCTCAGCTGGCAACTCTTAGGAAGAAGCAGACAGGAAGGGCTGTGAAAGCTCCAAGTGGATTTTGGAGGGTGATGCAAAGAAGAAAAGAAAGGGAAACCCCTAAATAAATAAATAGTGTCTCAACTATTCTGAGAACTCAATAAAACAATCACATCAAAATGAAGAGGCATAAATCTTGTGTCTACACAGGTAACCCATTCAATTGCTTTTATTATCGCTCAGGCTGCTTCCATTTATTACCGTCCACAGCCTGGGCCATGGAGGTTGCTTAGAGGGTGGTCTCCAGTGCAATCCTACACTCCGAGAGGCAACAATCAGCTCATACAGGCAAGGATTTCGATGGGAGCTCGGGAAGGGCCCATCTGTCTGCATGAAAACCAATCAATAACTCTGTAACCAGAGCCCTGTCACAGGGAAATGGACAACACAACAGTTCAATACAGGGGCCACAGGGGCATTAGCCAAGTGGAGATGGGGCCAGGCAGGAGCAGCCCCTGGAGAAAGGAAACAGGGTGCAGGAGTATTGGGGAGAGAGTGGAGTGTGGCAGGGGAGAGCATTGGCTCTGTGAGTATATTGGCACAAGGGGAAGATTATTGTGCAAAGTAGATCAGGAAGTGCAAGGCACTGTTGGAAGTTGGGGTGGAAGGAAACAGTTGGGAAAGGGGCTTATTCTTATACACATGGGATCACGCGGTTGTTTATGTGATGGCATGTGCTTGTGGACTAGGTACAGCTTCCAGAGAAAGCGTAGTGATAGTAGTAACTGGTGCAGAAGATAAATCAACCCACCCACCCACCAGCACCAAGAGCTTTTACTCTGAAGAGTCCATTTCTTATGAGTTCACATGGAATGTAAGTCCTGCTTCTCAGTCTCCTCAGCGGGACTGATAAAGGAACTCCGTAAGCCAGGGCACTATTGTCTGCTCCCAGCTTCCTAGATTTTAAATTCTAGCTATGCTGCAACTTTGCCTCTTACTGCTAGGGCCTGTCCTTAGCCCCTCTTTGTTGCTACCTAGAGTTGGAAGTTGGAGTTCTTATAGTAAAAGGAAACAGAATACTGGAAAGAATTGTTTTCACTTTCTGCTCTTTATTTTTTAATATTTTTAAAATATGTTTTTATTGACTTCAGAGGAGAGAGAGAGAGAGAGAGAGAGAGAGAGAGAGAGAGAGATCAGTGATAAGAGAGAATCATTGATTGGCTGCCTTCTGCACACCCTACACTGAGGATTGAACCCAGAAGCCGGGCATGTGCCCTGACCAGGAATCGAACCCATGATCTCCCGGTTCATAGGTCAGTGCTCAACCACTGAGCCATGCCAGCTAGGCTCTTCCTGCTCTTTAAAAGAATGTAGTAAAGGATGCTAATCTGGCCTGTACCGCCTTCCTTCCTGCTTACACCAGGTTTCCAGAGCTGAGATCCTTGCAGGGTAGCAGTTACAGCTATGGACAGTGCAGCTCATTCAGTTACGTGGGTGAGTCTAGAGGAGAGAGAAGGGACCCTGACAGATCTGAGGATTGGGAAACAGTGCACTCACAACCAATGCACAAATAGCTAGTTAAATATTAAACAGGTGAAAACTGAAGTCACCTTGGCTTTATCTGTCTACCAGTCAACTACAGGGTTGAGATGTTGCCTTCTGTTGACAGGTTATTTGTTTTGGTGCTGCAAAGGTGCCGTTTGAATGTATTCATAATGGTTTCTAGGTATAGAGGTTAATATCTGGGAGGGAGGGAGCGTACACCAACCAGGATCTACTCTCTGGTGAAAGGGTTCTAAGGCGAAGAGGAGGAAAAGGAAGAAGGCCCATTGGAGGTGACCCTCGGTCATAAAGGCTAGACATCTTGTCCTTGGGTCCGTGGGTCTATCAGGTCAACTAGGGAGGCAGTCATAGGGCCCCTGGGTGATTATAGGGCTGGGCCAAAGATACTTCGTTACAGAATTGGGGCCAAATTTTTCTTTGTTTTGTGCTGTAACACTCCATAGTCTAGCTAGCCCCCACTAAGAGGGGATTTGCTATAGTGATGCCACCCTTGTGATGGAGAGCTGTGTGATCAGCTGTCCATCTTCACTTAGACACTTGAGTCCCAGTCCAGTTGGCAGGACTAGTTAGGGACCACCTGGGTAAGCAGCCGAAAGATGTTCTTCCCAGTGGGTCCCCTTCCTGCAGAGGTGTGGTGCAGTGACCCACCAAGTTTGTAGTTGCCCCAGCAGCAGGCATGGCAGCAACACGGGGACACAATCATTGGCAGAGCTCTCTCAAGGGCCAGGTCCCAGTTCCAGCCTCCAAACCCTTTCCCAGTAATCCACGCGCCAGGGAAATAAGGAGAGACTGTGTGTGAGAAATGCATAGCTGCGACTGGAGAAGGCCTGGAGCCCAGGTGGGGCAGAATGGCAGAGGCAGATGCCTGTGTACAGGGGAGCTTATGGAGGTGTGAGAAACAAGAGGAGAATGACCCGGCACTGGAGGAGGAGCAAGGCCCCATGTAGACCTAGAAACTCTCTCGGAGGGAGGGAGGGAGACAGGAGAGCCAGGTCCTTCTTGTAGCTCATCCTCAAAAACCACTGGACTCTTTCTTTTGGGTTTTAAGAGCTAATATGGCAAGGAGATATTTTGTGTTTCTCGTGTGTGAGAGAGAGAGAAACGAAGAGTCCTTGGCATTATAGAGCGGTCAGGTCTATCCTAGGAATATGGGGGAGAAAAGCAGTGTCCAAAAGTGCAGATTGGTAAGAAATGTGTTGGTGGCGGGCGGTGATGGAGATGCCGTGTGGCTGTAGGGGTCAGAAGCACAAATGGCTCCAGGGCCCATGGCAGGAAAGGTCAGTGGGAACGGCCACAGGAGATGAGACAGAGGTGGTGAGAGTTGGACATACAGAAGCTGGAGTGCACAGGCCCAGTCTAGAGGCAGGGGATCCGTCTTTTTAAAACTTTGTGCTGGCCAAATAAAACACATCGCCAAGCTCGATTCAGTTCATGGGCCAGCGGTCTGTAGCCCCTGGTCTGCGGAACTGGACATAACTTATCTCGCTGATTCAGAGCAGTAACCTCAGTACAGGTGCAGGGCAATGTGACATTTCCTGAGCTCCTTAGTCCAGAGCCCCTGAGGAAGGGCGGTGAGGAAGGGTGTGTACTCTCTAGCTGGGGGAGAAGAGGGCAAGGTGTGGATGGAAAGGGATGGACAGAAATAAGACTGAGGACTAGAAGAGGAGATGAAGCTGAGAGGGAAAAGGGAGAGGTCACGGACCTGGCGCAGCCTGGACAGGTGTGTTGCGGAATGGAGGGTATGGTGAGAGTGCATAGCAGAGAGTGACAGAAACTTAAAAAGGAGAGCTGGATCTGTGCATCTGGGCAAGGGCCTCTGGTAGCCCCGCAAGGTCTTGGAGGAGCCAGAGCTCTGGGTGGCTGGTTGGCCAGGTTGAAGGGAACTGAGCAGGCTCAGAGGTGGTAAAGGAGGAAAGAGGAGGCCAGCCCTGGAGGAGAAAGCAGGCAGAGCAAAGGAAGTGGCATAGGAGGGCAAAGTCACAAGACCTGGAGCTCACGGCTGCCTTCGTCAAGCAGCACACTGCAGGGCAGGCCAGTAGGGGCTGTGGGGCTGCTGCAGTGTGATGCTCCAGCCTGGCCCCTGGAAGGAGGGTGGGTGGGAGAGAGGCCAAAGAGGAAGGGAGGTCCCGGCCTCCTGGGTGTTCCACATTAGAACCCCTTCCACTCAGGAGCCTCTGGCCACTTTGCTCTGGACTCCCTCCTCTACCTGCCATCAGCTTTGCCTGAGCGTCTGTCTGCAGTGAGCTCCCTCTGCAGCCATCCAGGAACAGAGGAAGCCAGAGGACATGACCGACAGTTCCTGGCAGCTCCTGGCAGCTCTTGGCAGCTCCTGGAAGGAGGAGAAAGGCTGTGAGACTGGGCAACAGGCTGAAAAGGAAACTGTACCCACCTTGTAGGCTCCATAAGGTCAAGGAATCAGAAAGAGGAAGGGTTCAGAAGGGAGGAGAGCAGGAAGGGAGATCAGCAGAGGCTCTAGAGTGAGCAAATGTGAGCACTGGATCAGCTTTCCCTGGTCCTGCTGCTTCCTCTGGGCCCAGGGTCTTTGCTGGGCTGATGGGGGAGGCTGAAGGAAGTCTGGAGCCTCATGTAACAGTATCCAGCTTAACAGGTCACAGAGATGGTCAGGGAGGAGAGCCCCTTATCCTGTAACGTCTCGCACTAATTCAAGAGGACAAGATTGTGTCCGCCTTGTGTGTCGTACCAGGAGAAGTTGGTGACTGTGTTGGGGGCCTCTGCATAGCTCTGCTGTGGAAAGAGTGTGTGGGCTCCTGGTATCTAGCTGAGCATGGCATTTGTGCCCCGGGAAGTCGTCTAAATGGCCCTGGGGTTACAGGGAGCTTTTAAAAGAAGTCGGTCCTGTTGAGCAGTCTGTCCTGGACAGTGAGCTAGTGGCTCAGTGTTCACAGGGTTTCCAGTTGAAGGGATTGTTTGGTCCCAGGACGAAAGTCTCTGCCACCACTTGGATGGCCTGTCTGTTTGGGGTGTTAGTAAATGTGATTGGGCGAGTGTGGGGTTGAATGGATGGTAGATGTCCTGCTGGGTTGATGGGTGGGGGTTCTGTCAGGTACACAGAGGATCCTGACACGTCTAGTCTGTGAGCATGTACACATGCGTTTATTGTGCTAGAGGCAAGGGTGTAGAGTTATGTGTGATGCCAGGGTGGTGTGTGTAACACGCTACCAGGAAACCAGGTAGCAACTGCTTGTTTGTGTTGGGTGAGGTCCTCAAAGGGAGTGTGCGTGTAGGTGGGGACAAAGACCAAGCTATTTATGGCTTTTTATCATCTGCAGTGAGGATACCTCCTTCCCCTCCCCCCATCCTATATGTTTTTCTTCCTCTCTTCCCTCCCTCCTCATCATCACCCTGATTAGCTGGTTTGGGTTAGGAGGCCAATCTCAGTAGGCTCTAATTGAAGACTTGAAGGGAATTTGGTAAGCTAGGGAAGGCCATCATTCCTTGGGGACCAGTAGAGGTTTCATGTTCCCCCATTCCGCTCTGCCTCCCTAAGGAGCTGACACCAGGGCAGGCGGCCCTCACTGACTGTCGCTGCCTGGCCTCTGAGGAAGCCAGAGAAAAGGAAATATTCCCCAGGGTGGAGAGTTGGGTTCCTTCCCTAGTTGCCATGGGTCTGGAAGGAACAGTATAACGGACAAGACGGGAAAGGGTAGAAGAGAGATGCCAAAGGCAGGAGAAGAGAAGTGAGAGTCAGATATAACTGACACTGACCAACCCGAGCAGAAACCTGATTGTTGTTCACAGAGATGCACTGGGTGTGTATATTAGGAAGAGAATCTTTACTACTACTACTACTATTACTATTATTATTATTATTATTATTATTATTATTATTAAAGAGATTCTGAAGCCTTTAAGCCAATCTGCTGGGCAGAGCACTCAGCTATTTGCAGAGGGTACTGCCTTGGTTCAGGTTCAGCTCCTCCTAGAAATAGTGTTCACCTCACTCTTATGCCCCCTGCCCTCCCACCCCTGCGCTTATGCATGCACCTCTTTCCCTGTTCTCACTTCCCCTGAACTTGGCTCTGAGGACCAGCTAATTCGTGGCTCTAGGAGACAGCCTGGAGGGCAGCACAGACTACTCAGAAGATGACCTCCCAGGGTGGGTGCAAAAAAAGTTGAGAGAAACTCATTTCATGGACAGTGGCTGCTTATAAAAGGCGATTCCAGCATATGAATGTGATAAATGTTAACTGAGCATTAATCGCATTAAAGAGAGTCCTATAAACTTTTCATTTCTAATTAAATTCATCCAATGATGCTGCCCAAGCGAGTACTCTGGGCCCTTGTTTATGTGGAAAATTAAAATGCAAATATAATGGGATTTATTTCCAGGAGTGGTGATGGGCTAGCCCCTCTGGCTACTGGTGTCCAGCATTGTCAGGCCAGGTGACTGCTTCTTTGGAGGTGCTGTACCCCTTGGGACACATTCCAGTGTGAAGGGAGAGGCCAGAGTTCAAGGTCAAATAGAGTAGAAAGAATTGAAGAGAAAGGAAAAAAAGGCAATAGATGACCCAGAAATATAGGGAGGCATTGTCCTGGTTTCCTACACCCCAAATCATACTTCTAGGAGAAGAAACCCCCAAAACCTCGCTTGTTAACAATGTCATCACAGTTTCCTCTGCAGCTCTGGGGTGAAGGGTGTGCATGGGAGGAAGAACTATTGGAGGAAGCAGTCAGGCCAGATATAATGGGCCTGGTCCTAAAAGAACTGAGTGGTTAGTAGCAGGGAGGGCCCGGGGCCTGGACTTACCTCCAGCAGTTTGAGGGTCAGCTTCTGTCCATATTATGGTTTCACTGGGCTCTTCCTGCCAGTGCCAAGTGGCATTGACACAGGGCAGTGGAGCAGAGTGGCACAAACTGAGAACGCTGTGCATGCACGCCCACACGCACACAGCCTTCTCGCACGGAGGAGAGCCGGTCTCTCATAAGAATAAACAAATGTCCCTTGCAAAGATCCTTTAGTGCCTCGGTCCCTTTGATAAAAGTGATAACCCCAAACACTATTGAATGGAGCGATCTAAAGGTCCTATTTACTAAAACATAAATTAAGTCGAGCGGAGAGAAAACCTGGGTAAGAAAAAATCATTTGGGTATATCACAGAGACACTGAAGGATCGCTGTGGATAAGGAAGCTGTAAATAGCATTAACAAGTAGAAAGGGAAAGAAAATGGAAGTACGAGAGGTGATAAAAGGCACAGCACTAAATCACAAATAGAGGGACCTGTACAAAGTCACAAACCAGATTTATGCCCAGCTTTGCAAAATCTGCAGCTTGGACTGTTGATACGTAGAGACTCTTAAGTGGACAGGCATGTGGGCATCAGAGTGCCTACATGTTTATGTGAATTGAAGTCAGTAGGGAGGAAGCCGTGTCAGTCGTGGGCTCTCTATACCAGGTGCTGGGACTGATCCACCTGCTCCGTCGGGCTGGGATCTGATTGGGTCTAGTTCCGAAAACAGGCCAGGTTACAGCCTTATAAGGTTTTTAAAGGTCTTTAAGCACACGAGTCTTTTGTGAGCTGGATCCGTGTTCTAATGGATCTCCAAGGCAGCAACCCATTCCCAGAATGGAATCTGCTTGACTGGTTTTGTCGAATAGCTGCCACCCTGTCCTCCTTAGTCTATTTTATTCTGTGTTGCTATTTTTTCCCCTCTTTACTGTTCACTTATGTCTCTTGGAAAACCATGAGCACTTGCTGATGAACAGGTTAACTCCCAAACATATGGATGAAAACCAAAACCTTTCATCAGTCATCTAATAAATGTTGTCGATATGATGTCAAGTATTTGGTGATTTGGAGATGTCTAAGTAATTGACTGAAATTCTTAGTTTTTATCCAGGCACAGAATTAACGCCTATTTGCATTTCATTGGTGTTTTGTTTCATTGGGAAACACCTGTTTGCAGAGGAATGTACTCTAAGAAACGAAGTGTTGTGGTTAGAAGGCATCGTTGTTGCATTTGAGTCTCATTTCTGATTTGAAGGGGGACTGGGCTTGGTCTGAACGTCAGTGGAGATCTGGAGCTTAGAGCATTTAGTATTTGAGCAAGCACAGCCGATGGACACTGCCACCGGAAAGTTGATTGGGAGGGCCAATCACTTCGTCCAAATACACATAAGCTGTCAATTAGGCCTGGCTTCCATAAGGGAATCCACTTTGCCATACTAAAAGAGAATATCAGGGATCTTAGTAGATACTGTCTTTTATTCATTCATTCTTTCATTCATCCATTCAGAAAAACTTTGCTAAGCACCTGCTGTGTGTGAGGCAATTCACATAAACCTACAGTATAGAAAACGTAGGAAAGCAGGCTCTGGAGAGAGATTGCCAGAGTTTGAATCTAGCTTCCGTACTCACTAGCTGCACGGTTAGAGGTAAATCTCATATCCTCTGGACCTCAGTTTCCCCACTCATCTGACATGGGGATAATTGTATACTGTTTTATAAGTCTCATGAGGATGATATGGGTTAGTCCACATAAACCTGCTTAGCATTGCACCTGAAGATAGCAGGTGCTCAGTAAATGCTAGTTATTGCTATGGCAACAGCATTCACCAAGTATACATTTCTTGTTATGTGTCTATGTCAACGTGTATGAGTTCTGGATTTAGTGTGCACAAACACTGAAATTTTTAAAATAAAAATGCTTGAGGAGCAAAAAGGATATTGTGTGGACAGAATTCTGTATATGAATGCGAGTGAGAATTGTGGGCCACTATGAGCCCCACTGGATTTGAGAAGGGGGGGGAATAAACAAACAACTCTATAACTCAGTTATCTAACCATTGAACAGAATTAGTTACATAATTTCCCCCTTTGTCCATTTTCAGAGCCCTGCCTGCATGCGTGCGTGTGTGTGTGTGTGTGTGTGTGTAAAAACGTCGCATCTTCGTATGACTGCACATTCCTTCCTGTGATGAGTCTACTATTGCTTGAGGAGTTGAAGGTTGGCATTTTCTGGGCTTCACGGCATTTACATGTGATGTGGTGCTTTGCATTTTGCAGGCGTTTTTTTTTTTTTTTTTTTAGATAAAATGAAACGGTAATAGAAAAATATTCCTTACTTGATACGTTTAAAAGACTCTTCTGATAAATATCATAGGGGGAAGAGAAAGGGAGGAAATTAGGAAGAGGAGGGGAAGAAAGGAGAGAAAATAGAGATAAAATAAAGGGTGAGGTAAGAGAAGAGGAAGAAGTGAGCAACTATTTGACAAATTCAAACCAAATCTGTCTACCAAATTGTCTCGCATATCTATATATTCCAGGGAAGCAGGGAGCGGGGGTTTGATAGTCATTGCAACTCTTTCCATTGCTGAGGGAGAAAAGATTTTAAGGAAAAATTAAGAGTTAGGGCAATGGCTCAAAGTAACTGAACATTTGAAAATTCTCCATTTTACTCTGTGCCCAACGAGAGCAAAAACGAAAACTAGAGTTTCCCAAACTCATGATGATATGTTCTGGCCTCCCCAGCTTTATGAGAAACCCATGAGATAAGTCTGAGGCCTAAATTCTCTCTGCCCCTTTGGCCTAGTTGAGCTACCAAGTTCAGCTCAATGGACTTCTTTAAGATCCACATCCAAATGTCCTAACATTCACTTATCTGATTCCTTCCTTAGTTCCCAAATTTAGCACCTAGATTTCACTATTCCTCATTTATACCTGTTAGCTGGTGAAGGTCCTGATTTTTAAAAAAATATATATTTTATGGATATTTTACAGAGAGGAAGGGAGAGGGATAGAGAGCTAGAAACATCGATGAGAGAGAAACATCGATCAGCTGCCTCCTGCACACCCCCCACTGGGGATGTGCCCACAACCGAGGTAGATGCCCTTGACCAGAATCGAACCTGGGACCTTTCAGTCTGCAGGCCGACGCTCTATCCACTGAGCCAAACCGGTTAGGGCCTGGTTTTTTCAGTTAAAAATAAATATTTTAAATGAGCTAAATTTGAAATCTGAGAGCTTACATTTTTAAAAATAAGTGTAAAATGTATACGGACCATTTTCTTTTCTGTCTATTCATCCTCATGGGGCCGGATGCAGCCCTCTGTGTGAAGACAGGCAGTGATAAACTCTATCAACCCCTAGTCCCTGCCACTGTCCAAATGGAGCAGAAGGCCAAGAACAGAACTACCTTCTGCCCCCCACCTGACTGTCCCTAACTGACTATTAGTTTTTGCAATTCTGCTTAAATCACACAAACATCTTGATTTATCATAGGATTTTGTATGATATTAGTCCACATGTGTACATGTTTATATACCTGCATAGGCCAAGCTTATGGATACTTTACTTGGTGAGTCCTTATATTCATAAGAATAATAATAGCTAACAACTTCTCACTGCAATAGGAATTGTTATAAACACGTTACATGTATTAATTAATTGTTTATAGATGAAGAGTACAGAGAAGTTAAATAACTTGTTTAGGCCACAGGCTAAGTAACAGAACTAGGACTTGAACCCATGTAGTGCTGGCTCTGAAACACATGTACTTATGCACTAATTCATACTGCATATCAACTTTTGATCAAAGGAAGTGCAGGCATGTGTAATCTCTCGGGGAGCTCTGTATATTTTGCATCTCATGCCCAGCAGTGTATTCATGCATTTACTCACAAGTTCAGAACAGAGACCCTGAGTCTTAGTAGAAAGACATGGCTAGTACTTGTTCCTGTTCTCTTCATGGTGTGTGTGTGTGGTTTTGTGAGTGCTGAGTCATATCACCTGGGGATACTGGGGAGGAAGAAGTTGCTGGTGGCCAGAGCTAGAGTAGAGCAAACGGGATTCTTGGAACCAGAGTTTATGTTGTTATTCCCATTGGAATTGGGCAGTTTTCTCCCATCTGTCCTCCTCTAGCCCCATCAGGGATATAGACTATTGACAGGCATAGAGTTTGGCTTTAACTCTCCAAATTAGGCAGATGGAGGGAGTGTGGCGTCAGGACCTGTACCGGTAGGGTAAGGTCAGAACTGTTCTATCGAGCAGGGGGAGTTTGCTTCCCAGAATAGAACTGTGCATTTGGTCAAGAAGAGATTTGTTCTGCATTTCTAGAATCTTCCTTCTGACAAAGCCAGAAGCTTTAAAAAGCTAAAGGATGGGCTCTCTCACCCGCAACCATACAGAGAAAGCAATTACCAAATTATACACCACCACCCAGATCCAACATCATTACTCAACTCACATCACCAAGGAGACACCCATTAACCTAATCTCTGAGACATACATTATGGGGGGGAAAATGGATGCTGATATGATCAACGAACACAATAAGTCAAAGCAGAAACACGGACACTGCCACCAAACAATACTTAAATTCCTCTAACTCAGTGTTACACAAAGTGCAGTCACCTCTATACAATACCACAAAACACCAAGTAACAAACCTTAAGCCAGCTGCCAACGGCACAATGCAATACACAATAACACAACACAATTCCAACTTTCCATTCCACAGGCACACCTATACACAAAAGCTGAAATCATATGGGGATCTGAGTGATAGCACTGGTCAAACACACGAAGAGATGGAGTCAGCAACGCATCACCCAACCCCTCTGTGTACCCAGCACAAAATGGTCACAGCCCCAGTCTCCCCAACGCCAGTGCTCTTCTGATCCCCAAGCCCAGCACAGCCCGCCAGAAAGCAGTGCCCTCCTATTTCTCCAGCAGGTGGATGTGTCCATATGATCACCTCCAACATGCCTGCAGGCTCTCGTTGCTCAGAAGAGAGTAAACTGTCCCCTGAACCTGCTTTGCAAGAAAGGACAAATCAGCTTTGTCCTGGTTGGGGTTCAATCAGACTTTGCTGTTCCTGAAAATGACAGAGCTCCAGGGATGGAAGGAAAGGTGGGGGTGAGCAAGGAGGGCTTGCCCAGCTGGATGCTGGAATTCCCCTTCTTCCGCCGAGCCCTGCCTTCTGTGGTCATTCCAGAACCGAAGCCCTCTTGCTGGGTGTTCACTGAGTATCGATTCGGTCTGCAAGCAATTTTAATATTTCTTCAGGGACTTTCCAGCAACAGCACAAGTCATTAATTCACCCTCCCAAATTGCTTATTCAATAGCAGGAACATGGCTCCTGAATAAAGTCCCAGAATTTATGTGACTCGCACGAGTCAGGAGGTCAAGCAACTGTTATGGAGCGAAGTTAAAAATCCAAATAAAATATTGACACTTTTTTGGGGAGGGGGTGGGGGGAATAAAGGTATTTAAAATAGGTTTTTGTTGCAATGCCCCCAGGATAAAGAATGGAAGGAGACTGAAGACAAGTTGGAGTTTATAAAATCAATGAAATTTATTGCATATCTACTTGGCATTTAATAAGTCTCTCATTTCTACATCACTCTACCCCCACTCCATCCTGGCCATACATAGAAAGACACACAGGTATACAAATGCACATTTATGCCCATCAATACTGTGCACAGACCAATATAACAACACGATTGTGATGTGAGCGTCTCAGACACCCTGGGAAGGGAACAGTAATGAGTGTGGAGTCATGTATGATTGTGGCTTACATTACAGAAATAGACATAAATGGGTAGAAATTCATGAAGTTGGTTTCAATAAATACACCCAGTATCGTAAGTCTTGGATCAATGCATTAGAGCAAACATGAATGTAAAGACACACTAATCATAGAAATAGTTTCTAGAAACATAGAAACTGAGAAACACATCTTACGCATGATCTCCACATAATTGTGTACATGATTTGAAAGCTAGATAGATACAGAGAATTTGGAAAATCTACCAGTTCATATAAAATATATGGCCACCAGACCACTTAACCTAAAATTGTGGTTCTTTTGTAACGCAGGTATGATGCTTATCAAATACAATTATGGCATGTGTGTGTGGGGGAGGGTCAGCATCTTTAGTATCACGGCTACATGCAATTTCTGTTAATTATCGACATATACATTCGCTTAGTTGTCCAGATCATGGATGTGAAAAGACTGCAGGGAAAACTTGTTCATTTCCAAATAGGTAATAAACACAATAACTACTAACGTAGATATTTCCAGAAGATGTAATATGATTCAGCCTACAAATATTGGAGTCACAGGCCAGGCCCAAAGTCTGGCTCCAGTGCTATTAAGCACATGAACTTGGCCAAGTTGCTTAACCTCTCTGTTGTCTCCTCGGTATAATAGAGAGCATGCCTATTTGACAGAGTTGTAGTTAGGATTTGAATGAGAAAGAGTATTTGTTACAATGCCTGTCATACAGTGAATATGAAATAAATGGTGGTTATTATGTTTCTTATTATTATATGCAGCTCTTCTGTACAGCCCCAGCCTCTCATGGATTCTCCATCTGTTCTTGATATGATTGACTTACTCTACCCAGCGGTTAACAGCATGGAGTCTGGAGTCAGACTCCCAGATTTAAATCCCAGGTTCACTACTTAACAGCTGTGTAACCTTGGGCAAGTTACATAACCTCTCTGAACCTCAACTTCCACAATAATAGAAAAGAGAAATAAATTAAATAATCCATGTAAAGTGCTTAGCTCACTGCCTGGTACATAATAAATATGTATTAGCTCACTATATCCCTTAATATTATATTATTGTTATTATTAATAGTAACATTTATTTGTTACTAAACAAATAATCTTTAAATATTCACATCATTCCACGCACTGCTGCTACGTGATAGAAATACAATGGTGAGAAATCTAAGCATGACATCTGTCCTTACAGAGCTCACAATCTAGGGAAGGATTCAATGTGAATTGAATAAGCAAGAAAACAAGGTTTCAGCTCTATACTCAACCCTGAGTGGAAGAGGGAAATGGAGAAATAGATTAGAATGCCAGATTAGGGGAGATTTTGAAGGCAAGGCTGAGGAATTTTGAGTTTATCCTGTAGCTCATGGAAGCAGTTGTAGGGGTTAGCCACATCACATTCTTTTAGGTGGACGGAGAGAGAAACCGTGCATTGGTTTTGAATGCTGGAGTTAACTATGTGAGCGGGGGTGGGGCTGGAGACCGGGAGGCCAGACAGTCTCCAGGAGGCCCCACCTCTGCTGCTGCTAAAAGGAACTTCCTCTAGGCTTCCTTCTGTTTGGGAAGGAGGAGGCCTGCCAGTGGAGGGACGGGGAGGAATTAGTCCCAGCAATGAGTCTAGAGGAGTACGCTTCATCATATCAGGCAGTCTTCTGGCCTCTGGAGCCTCCCAGGGCCAGCAGGAATGTGTGCGATAGGCAGCCGGCGAACCCTAGCCCTAGCCTGGAAGCCCTTGCAGATGAGGGCACGGCCAGGGACGACGGGAGCTAGTCTGGTCATGGCTCCGGACTTGGCATGCTCTGCAGACTGGTTTCCAAATGGTTAGTTAAACACATTGCCCCTTAATTTTTAAACCTATGCCTATCTTGAAGTTAAATCAATCCAGATGCTTACCATTTATCATCTAAACCATCCCTATGGCCCCCTTGGGCCAGCCCCATGGCCCATCTAGCCCAGTAAATTGTATCTGGCCTGGGCTCCTGGGGACACGTGGTGGAAGGATTATCGGCCTCAGTGCCAGTCTTAGAAGGCGATATTGATTCAGAAAATATGCCCAGGACCTAAAGAATTCACTGGGAATCTCTCATCCTAGAATGTACCAAAAACTATTTTGAAATTATTTTTATTTCTAACCTATAGTTTAGTTCCCACAGAGGAACTGAGAGCTTCTTGAATTTTGGCTACTGTGTCATTTGGAGTCAGGATTAGCGGATGGGGCGAAATGTCGATTGCTGGAGTATGAGTAAGGACCCTAAGTATTCTTAACTCACTAAGACTTTCCCCCTACTCTCTCAAGGCTTCCCTGCTCACCCCCTGGTGGAAGGTCATCTTCTCAAATATTAGAGAGCTTAAGAATAAATTGGAGAATGTGCTTAAACACAGATTCCTGGGCCTGACCCCCATCAGAAATTCTAATCAGGATTTGCATTTAGCACCCCCTGACCACCGGGAAAGGTAATGCAGGCAGTTGAGGAAACCCTTCTGCAAGCTTATAGTTGGGTTTTCATCTCTTGGAGCTCAGTTTTGAGCAGAAGCTCTTGGTACATTTGGGGGGAGCCCTGCTCACCTTGGAACCTGTGTATTCCAGTTACATCCTCCTACAGGCAGAATAGAAGGTTCTGCCCATAGCTTCCTCCCATCAGTAACCACTCTTACCAGAGCCCTGCCTGACATATGGTCAGTTGTCCAAGCTGAAACCCACAGGGCATGGGAGTGGGTGCGGGCAGACAACTCTAAACTCTGCACAAATTGCAAAGCAGAAGCCTCAGAAAACAGTTTATGTGCAGCACTTCGGGGCTGCCAGTGGGGTGGGCAGGATGGATGCTATTTCCTCTGTGGGGTGGAGGTAGTAAATTTCACCTTCTCAGTTCCTGGGATGTACAGAGGGGAGATTCCAGTTCCTTAGAGTTCTCAGGAGTAGGAGAGGTAGAAACCATTTTTGGGAGAGGTGAAATTTTCCTAGATGATCTAGGATACCTCACCTGAGGTTCTGCAGTGAAAACTCTCCAGCTGTCTGCGTTGCTCTGACTTTCCTTGGGACAGAGCCAGGGACAAATGCCTGATGCTGGCAGCTCTCAAAAGGCCTGAGTTGAAACAATTACCAGCATTCATTGGACAAAATATCCTTTGCTGAAGCAAATATTGTTTTGTCCTCCAGAATGATCCAGCCTATAATAATACCTATGAAGTCACTGGGGGAGGCCCCTCCCACCACTCTGCTGGCCCAGTGTGCAGTGGGGCCAGCGCGTCTTAACCATACTGTACACTGGAGTTCCTTTCAGTTACCAAACCAGGGTAGATTTTCCTTATGCCAGGAAAACATTTTCTGCAAAAACTCTAAAGTGAGTGAGCTATCTACCCCAGGACAACTTAAAGTGACTTACACTTGCATATGACACATGAATGAAGGTACTTGACATCTTGCTCCAAAGTCCCTTTGAGCAATCCAATGACATGACCAAGCCTGGGGCTACCCTGCCGTCCACTCGGACATGATTCCAAAGTGGAGAAGGCAGTCTGTCCCAGGCAGCTGGATTCCATGGGGACTTGCTCAAAGGTGCTGTGTGTATCACATTGTCAGCGGCTGGTAAGCAGGCATTATTATCCCCATTCTACAGAGGGGGATGCTGAAGCTCAGGGAGCTCCTTACCTTTGTTTTGCGGAACACAACAAGGGGACCAGAATATAGGCGTTTGGAGTTGGGACTTTTGGGTATCTGCCTCCTGAAGGCAGTATGCTTGGCAGGTCAGGGTATGGGCCCTGGGTTAGTCTACCTGAATTCAAACCTCAGATTTGCTGTTTATTAAACGGTTCACCTTGGCCACGTTAGAATATGTCTGATCTGTGAAATGGATTGTTGTGAGGGTTTAGTGAACCATTTGTTTGAGGCACTTAGACCATTACCTGGCACATGGTGAATATTTAGTGCAATTGTTTTTATTACTGGAACCTCCACAAAGGAAGCACACTGCTCTTGGAAATCCCAGCCAGCCTAGTCCTGGAAATACTGCCACCCAACTCCCTCCAAGGTGAGCTGAGGTCACTTCAATGCTAATAGGACCTCTTCTTGTCCCCACCTCGGGGAGTTTGTGCACACCATTTATTATCATATAATATAATGCAATATAATATCATACATAACATAACATAATATGATGGGTAGGTTAACTTGGAAACCCTGAGGCGGACCGTGGATGGATGGATAGATGAATAGATACATTTGTACTAAGTATACATACATTATATCATTCTATTGATTTGTAAAAAGTTCCCGGTCTGCCTGGCTGTAATGAGATTTTTGAACTTTGCGTGGCGATCAATGAGAGGAATATTATTGGCCTGGAGAATTGATATACCTGCTCTCAGTGGCTTGTTCTGCTCCCAGGCTGCCCCGGCCCCCCAGGTGTACGATTCCAGCAGACACTTAACCTTTTTTACAGTGTCATCGGGCTAAAAGGAATCTAATAGTGACACAGGACTTGTGCTCAGCACTCTGCCACTATTGCTTTCCTGTCACAAATAATTTATAGCCTTCTATTTCCATCCCTGAGTCTGCACCCCAGCCCTGCCTCCCACTTTCCCCCAGCTCCCAGAAATCAATAAATTCACACAGCCACACTGGGACTTCAGGGTGCAAGGAGACAGACAGACAGACAAACAAATAACAGAGACAGAGAGAAGGGCAGAGAGAGTGAAACACAGAAGAAAGGATGAGAGAAGGAGGAAGAAGAGGGTGTAGAGCATGAGGAGGATTAAGAGTGTCCTCACTGCTCTCTTAGAATGTTGAGGGCTTCTGTGTTTCTTCATGAGTTTGACTAACTATTACTAGGCGACTGGTTACATGCTTTCATTCTAACTACACTAGCCTGGTTCCCTCTCCTCTTGGTGGGAGCTGAAGGCTTCCTGGGAATTCACCCAGGAATGATTCCACCTGCCTTGTCATCTTTTACTCTAAAGCTCAACCTGGTATCTCTTGGTTCTGGAAGAAGCTGCTGCTCATAGTGTCTACAGACCCACCCCCAGTCAGGGGTCCCCAGTCTGTCTTCTCTGATGCAGCCTCTTTCTGGGTCAGGCTGTGACACCTGCTGCTGCTGTGTCCTATCTTCTCAGTGGCTCTGGAGCAGCTACATTGACCAGACGGGGGCATGTTGGGCTGGGAGGCCTCCTGTCTGCACCTGGCTCAGCCCCTAAATAGAAAACAGCCAGGCCTACGGGTTACCCATGGGAATACTACTACTATTTATTACAGCTAGCACTTGTTGAGCCAAGCACCATACTAATTATTTTACATGAGTTATCACATTTAATCCTCTCTATAGTCATAGGAAGTAACTAATATTGTTATTTTATTATACAGGTGAGGGAATAAGAAACTGCAAGGGTTTCAAAGGCAATAAGTGACAAGAGCTGGGACTCGGACTGAGCTCTTTCTCCCTTTGCTCTAGTCATACTCCTGTGAGTGTGGGAGATGCTAATTGCCTAAAATCCTCACACTGGGCTCCAACAGAGCCCTGGGGGTTCCAGGAAAGTTAGAGGACAAGGAACATCCCTGTGGAAAAAAGTATGCTGGAAAAAGAAGCAGAGAACAGGCACTCTGACAGGGCAATCTTTCCAGAAAGAGGAAATAGCACCTCCCAGCCCCCAACTATAGAGATGTGCTCTTCAGGGCTCCCAACATTCATGTGTCCACTGCACCCTCCAAAGACCCATATGCTGAACTTACTTGACTTTCCAGGCCAAACCTGCCTGGGAGCCGGGAGGCCATAGAGATGTCTGTCTGTCTGTAGGGCCAAGAATGAAAAAGAATTAGAGGAGGAACTGGGGGAAATAGTATCAAGCAGTCACCCAAAGCAACTGCTTTTCTCCATCCTTTTAACCCTTCATGATATTCCTGTGAGTTGTTGGGTTGTGTATGAGATGCAGGAGGACAATGGCTGACCATCAGGTTTCCACAATCCCAGTTCTTAAATTCCCCGAGGTCAGCTCTGGGTCTTGCACATGCCCACAGCCCAGAGGGCACAGGTGGACACTGAAAGTATTGTGAGTAGCTCACAGCAGGCAACCTGCCCAGCTCCTCTTCCAGGCACCACTGAACCATTGTCAGGGAATCGCGCTTTTCCATCACTTGCTGCTTCAGCAAAGTCTGCACCTGTGCCCCAGGGGTCAGAAGCACGGGGTAACCAAGACAGAAACTCCACGGTTATCTGTCTCATCCAGCCCCAGCTCTGAGGCTTCCTTAGTCCAGAGTCCATTGGCCCTCAAGCCAGAGCCACCCACAGGTTAGTGAGATCCCAGAAGCTGTTGCTGCAATGAATTAGAAGCAGCTGCTCCACCTCCTTTGAGGCCTTTCCTGTATATCAGTCTACACCACCCTTAGCTACTTCGGTCTTTCCCATTGTGATTATGCTCCACCTCCGTGCCCCCCTCCCACCCCAGTTTTTGGGAGATGACCTTGCCTTCTTGCTCTGCTAAGAGAAAAAGCTCCTTTTCAAAGCATTTAGCTCCCTCAAAACATGCCATCTCTCCTAATTCCTCCCCTATGTTCTCCATTCCATTCTCTTCTTGTTTTGCCTTGCTTTCACCAGCATTCACAATCCCTTAGCCAACCAATCGCTCCCTCTTTGCAGGTTTTTTCTCCTCAGCCTAAAGACTTACCCAGGTGGCCACTACCTTAAAAAGCCTTCACTCCGCTCAGTTCACCACCCATGGCTTCCACACTTCTCTCCTTTCCCCCTATGCCCGTCCTAACCTCTTTTTGTCTGGCTCCTGCTCTTTGTTTATATTGCTCTCCCCGAGGCCACTAGTAGTCACTAAAATCCCCAAAGCTAGGCCCCTTCTTATTCCCAATTCCCTCCAATCCTCTTGTCGCTGTTGATGCTGTGGGTTATGTTCTCCTTATGGAAATATTCTTCTCCATTGAATTATGTGAAACTTCCGTTTCCTGTGTGGCCAGTTCTGACCCCTTGGCAAGGTCCGGTTCCTTTTCCCAGTCTCTGAAAGTTGTGTCCACTTCTCAGGCCTCTTGAACCTCTGAACACTCCTCTCCTTGACAACCTTCTAAATCCATAACTGCTGTGCCAGCTGGGTGTGGGCATGTCCGTCTGGATACTCCTCCCCCACCTGAGGCTGCGTGTCCAGGACCAACATCCCCACAGGCATCCCTCTTTCTGACAGAGGTACAAATACCAGCTTTTCAGTTACCAGACTTGGGTCTCTAGAGCTATGATGGACTCCAGTTAACTGCCAAATCCTGGCTATTTTGCCTTCACCGTATCTTGCAAATTCTTTCCTTTCTTTCCTGAGATCAACCCTTCATCGCCCCCTGACTCTTTGTTGCTTTACCAGAATCAGTTTGTATGTGCCCCCTCTCGTTTAGAAATCGCTGGTCTCATATATTGGGGATAGTGTGACGAACGCATACACTTTTGAGACTGAATTCTAACTCTACCCTAACAGGTAGTATAATCTCCAGTAAGCTTCTTAACCTCTGTCAGCTTTGGGTTTCAACCTGCAAAATGAGAATAATAGTATACACTTTGGAGGTTGTGAGAATTAACACTGGTGTATATAAGTGGTATGAATTGCATATAATATTGGCACATAATAGATGCTCAGTAAGTGGGGAAATCAAATTCTCATCACTTCCAGGTTTGCACCTGATTTCCTCTCCTCCCTTACAGAACACCCCTGTTCTGGCTGACTGGTCCGAGCATGAGCCCCTGAAACATCAGGTTCATTTGGCTCCCATGCTTTGATTCTACCCCCCTCCAACACCTGATTATAATGTTTCACCCTCTGCTTCTTTGTTCATCTTAGAATCATGTTTTTTTAATGGAGAAAGAGACCTTGCAGATCTGGTAGTCCAAGCATGTCAAACTTGCAGCAGGCAGGCTGGCCACGAGTTTGACATGTTTGCTTAGTCTAAGGTTTTTAGGATAAAAAACAAAAAACAAAACCCAAAGCCCAGAGAAGTAGAATGATGAGCCCAAAGCTATGTAGCAAAGAAATGGCAGAGTCAGAAGCAGGGCTTAGGGCCCCTGCCATGTAGCCCAGTGCCCTGTGCACCATCCTCCATGCCTCTGATTCCTCTACGTTTCTGAATGTTCAGCCCTACTGTGCTTTGAAGCGCTACATAAAGTTTCACTCCTCAGTGGCTTCTCACTCGATTACCCTGCCCGCAAGGGGGATGATTCCTTTTGGCACTTACAGCTTGGCCCCTTTGGAGTTACTTTGCTTTCTCTGAGTGTGTGTCTTCCTTCCCTCACTTTATATCCAGCACTTTCAGGCAAGGGCTTATTTCTGTCGCCTGGCAGCGCTCAGTAAAAGCTGGTTAGAGAGGCGTGCACTCATGGCTTACGACTTACCTGCTGGTTGAAATGAACTTGGATCACACACATTTCTGCCAGTAGGAGCAACACTGTTGGAAAAATTGCTTTCAAGGGCACCTAAAGTTGACCAGTGAATGGACGGGAACATTCCTCAGTCCTGGCCCCAGGGTTGGCCTTCTGTATCACATAGCTCTTGGTCCTTCTATCACTGACAAGCCAGTTCATCCTCAGTCCTGGGATGTTTGACTAACCCCAGAGTGCGGAGTGGGGCTTTTCAGCTAGCCTGGTAAAGAAGCTCTGATCCAAGTAGGACTTCAGCAAAGGAGGCCATCAGGCCAGCGAGCTGGACAGGGACCGAGCAGTACATGAGAAGTTGTTCAGGGCCTGACATCTGGCAGAGGGACCGTGCGCTGTGTTGGAATCCTGGGGACAAAAGGGTCATCTGTAATGCAGCCCCTCCCTGGTTATTTCTCCTTGGCTCAGTAAATGGGGAAATTTCGCCCCCTCCCTCAGTTCTAGAGTTGTGTGAAAATAGGAAAGCCAGCTCTAAAATGATCTTCAGATCTAGGGAGTCCTGCGCCCAGGAAGAGATTTGTATGTGATTAGGAAGGGGGGAGTCTCCACCCCCACAAAAGGGAAGGGTGCTGTGCTCTACTCACTCTGCTGCCCCAATACCTGCTACCAAAAATCAAGCTACAATTCTACTGATGCACACATGGCAGGACAGAGGCAGACTGCCTCTACCCAGAGCTGCGCTGCTGATCCGCAGAGCAAACAGGAAGGAAAGCATGCCTTGCAGCAGGCAGTGAGGGCATGGGTACAGGGAGCAGATGAGTGAGGAAGGAGCTGAGGGGCTGGTCTCTGCATGTTTGGGCTAGAGTTGCTGGGGAAGGAGGGGTATGTGATGTGTGATGCTGTTGCGATCCTGTTGCAGGATCATCCGGACCAAAGTTCAGCAGCCTTTTCACCCAACACCAGATGGGGCTGGGACCGGAGTGACTGCACCTGGCCACACCATTGGTAAGAGGACTCAGGCTCAGGGGAGCGAGGTGGGGATAGTGGAGCGGGGGGAGGCAGGACCCCACCTGAGAGAGATGGATATGCAGCTCCGCCCCAGAACTACTTTTTTCCAATTTGCACTCTCTGTGAGCTCCTAGAGGCTCAAAAGTCTTTTAAATTAAATCTTTATTGTTCAGATTATTATAGTTGTTCCTCTTTTTTCCTCCATAGCTCCCCTCCACCCAGTTACCACCCCACCCTCTGCCCTTACCCTCCCCGCCGCCACTGTCCTCGTCCATAGGTGTACAATTTTTGTCCAGTCTCTTCCCGCATCCCCCACACCCCTCCCCTGCAAGAATTGTCAGTCCACTCCCTTTCTATGCCCCTGATTCTAGTATATTCACCAGTTTATTCTGTTCATCAGATTATTTATTCACTTGATTTTTAGATTCACTTGTTGATAGATATGTATTTATTGTTCATAATTTTTATCTTTACCTTTTTCTTTCTCTTCTTAAAGGATACCTTTCAGCATTTTATATAATACGGGTTTGGTGGTGATGAACTCCTTTAGCTTTTTCTTATCTGTGAAGCTCTTTATCTGACCTTCAATTCTGAATGACAGCTTTGCTGGGTAAAGTAATCTTGGTTGTAGGTTCTTGCTATTCATCACTTTGAATATTTCTTGCCATTTCCTTCTGGCCTGCATAGTTTCTGTTGAGAAATCAGCTGATAATTGTATAGGTACTCCCTTGTAGGTAACTAACTGTTTTTTCTCTTGCTGCTTTTAAGATTCTCTCTTTATCTTTTGCTGTTGGTATTTTAATTATGATGTGTCTTGGTATGGTTCTCTTTGGATTCCTTTTGTTTGGGGTTCTCTGTGCTGCCTGGATTTGTAAGTCTATTTCTTTCACCAGGTAGGGGACGTTTTCTGTCATTATTTTTTCAAATAGGTTTTCAATATCTTGCTCTCTCTTCTTCTGGCACCCCTATAACTTAGACGTTGGTATGCTTGAAATTGTCCCAGAGGCTACTTACACTGTCTTCATTTTTTTTTTTTTTTTTTTTTTTTTTTTTTTTTTTTTTTTTTTTTTTTTTTTTTTTTTTTGCTTTTCCAGTTGCATGTTTTTTGCTTCTTCTATTTCAAATCTTTGACTTGATTCTTGCAATCCTCTAGTCTCCTGTTGGATCTCTGTATAATATTTCTTATTTCAGTCAGTGTATGCTTAATTTCTAGTTGGTCCTTTTTCATATCCTCAAGGGTCTCACTAGATTTATCAAGGATTTCACTAAATTTATTGGCAGTTTCTAGAAAATTCTTGAAAAACCCTATAACCGTGGTTTTGAACTCTATATCCAGTAGTTTGCTTTCCTCCATTTCTGTCATTTGTGATCTGTTTCTTTGTCTCTGCATTTTGGCTGCTTCCCTGTGTTGATAAAGTGGCTTTCTGTGCTAGGTGTCCTGTAGGGCCCAGTGTCTCAGCTTCCCCAATAACCTGAGGTGGACACTTTTGGTGCACCCCTTTGTGGGCTTGGTGCACAGTTTTATTGTAGTTAAGCCTTGATTGTTATAGGTATCACTGAGAGGAATTGACCTCCAGGCCAATTGGCTGTGAGACTCAGCCGTGTCTACAGTGGGAGAACTTCTGTGCTGGAGACACCCTTATGGGACACGACTTGCTTCAGTGGGGCTTTGGTGCTCACTGAGTCTGCCCCCTGAGTGTGTCCCTTATGGATCTGAGGAGTTGTAATCTGAATGGCCTCACTCTGACCACTGGGTACACTGGCTCTTGGATCTCTAAGGAGGTACTAATTTAGCCTCTGCCTGAGGCTACCCTGCAGGAGCTATGGAGAGATCTTCAGATTCCTCTTCTTGGGGGTTTGGAGGTGCCCAGATGAAGCCCAGCTGTGAAGCAATGTAACCTGCTGTGGGGCCTTCTTTTGGATGTCCTGGGTCTCTCTGACCCAGCTGCAGTTTGTTAGGTAATTTTAGATTGCAAAGGGACAGGCCATTCATATGCAAAAGCCTCTGCACACAGCTTAGGTGGGGCAGGGTCTCGGGGAATCAACAGGGTGGAGCAAACAGCTATGGCTGATCCTCAGCCCAGCCCTAAGAGGCCCTGGGTCTGTGTCCTGTGGTAATTGCTGCAAACACCTCTGAGAGAAAGCTGCCCTCGAGTTCCGCCCAATGCCAGATAGTCCAGTTTCTCCCCATATGAGTCTGGGTCCCCAGAGACTCTCCCAGAACTGGAGTTCAGAGCAGTTGGGAGCTTGTGTCTCCCTCCCAATTGAAAAAGACAACTGCGTCCTCAGTTGCCAGTCCTTTCCACATGTGCCTTTGTGCCTCTGCACTTTACTTCCAAACCTCCTCTGAGTCTCAGTGTGCTTTACCCTTTCCTTCTAGTTGTAGAATTTCCACTCAGGCAGCCATCCCGTGGTTCTGGATGATGTCTGTTTTGTCTTTTAGCTGTATTTTTGAAGTGGTTGTATGAGGCAGCAATTTCAGGTGTTTACCTGTGGCACCATCTTGGTTTTCTATCTCAAAAGTCTTCTTTTTTTTTTTTTAATATATTTTATTGATTTTTCACAGAGAGGGAGGGAGAGGGATAGAGAGTTAGAAACATCGATGAGAGAGAAGCATCGATCTGCTGCCTTCTGCACACCCCACACTGGGAATGTGCCCGCAACCAAGGTACATGCCCTTGACTGGAATCGAACCTGAGACCCTTGAGTCCACAGGCTGATGCTCTATCCACTGAGCCAAACCAGTCAGGGCTCAAAAGTCTTCTTGAGAGAGGTTAGCTCACTGTGATCCCTCCCCCTCTCTCCATATCTATCTCTTTTCTCTCCTTCCTCCCTATTAATATTTCCCCTTTAGCATAGCTTCTCCCCCCCTTCCTCCTTCTCCATCTTTTGTTTTTATCTGATCCTGCCCTATTTCCCCCTCTTTTTTCATATCTACTATCTTACTCCATTTTTGTTCTGTTTTTAATTTCTAAAATTATCATTCTCTTCTCTTCCCTTCTCTCCCTTCTTCTATCCTCTTCCCCCTCTCTCTCTTTCTCTTTTCTCATCTCTGTATGTGAGACTCTGGGTTTATTTCTCTGTCTCTCTCCCTCCCTCTTCATAGCCTGTCTCTTTTGATCTCTGTGTCTCTGTCATCCACTTGGTAACTCTTTGCCTCTCTCCAACCTCCTTATTTACGGATCCTTGCTCATGGCTTTCCAGGACATGACCCAGGCCATACCAACACACCTGCTAACATTCCTACCACCCCCCAATCATACAGTCTTTTCTTTGGCCCAAGGGTGCTTGGTACCAGGTATTAAGGAGTTGAGATGTGATCAAACTTATCCTGCCGCCCCTCTTGGCAGCTGTCCCCTGCTCTCCTGACTAGCAGGAAGTAGAATGGCAGGTCCCAGCCCTCCTGGAGTTGGCAGGATCTGTTGTTTACTAGGCCTGTATTACAGTGTGTGCTAGGAAGGAGGGTTGGGCTGGGTTGTACCTGAGTAGATCATTACAGAGTGAATGCGTTCACTAGTCTGTACCCGTAAGGGGGAATGAGGAACTTCTCAAGTGATTTCAAGACCAGAAGCAACTGGGAAAGAAGAGCTATGCACTCCTGGAGAATATCAGGACCATTCTTGTGTCTCCTAGGGATTCAGAGACAGATCTTAGAAAGCCACAGACTGTAAATCAGGATTGGTAAAGACTCAGCCCAGGAGACTAAGAGGCAGTGAGATGCAGTTTGTTTAGAAGAGTTTTCCTGGCCCCGGGGATTGAACGAGTTGTGCAAGAAGGCCTCCTAGGAGCTGTGCTCACTACAAGACTGCTGAGTCACTTTTGAGGTTGAGTCAGGTTTAGGTTTCCATTCATCTTCAGGGGAGCGAGTTCAGGGCACCCGTGACCTGTATAGGTCTGCAGAGAAGGCTTGGGGTTGACGGCCACCACTCAGTCCAGGACAGAAGTGAATAGCCTGCTCTGTATGTAGCAGTGCCTTCTCTCTTAAACCTCAAAGGAAGAAGGGGAATATGGGCTCCCCATCCCTCCTTAGTTCCTTGGCTTCTCTCTGCCCCCGGCATTGGGGCTTTGGCCTGCTATCACAACTGCTTTCCTGATGGCATTTCCTCCTTATTCTCATCCAGTTCCCAGTACGGCCTCCCCTCCTGTTTCCAGCGCCTCCAATGATCCAGTGGGATCCTACTCCATCAACGGGATCCTGGGGATCCCTCGCTCCAATGGCGAGAAGAGGAAACGTGATGAAGGTAGGGAGGAGGGAAGAGCCTTGGCTTCCCTATGCATGCTTTGTCCTTGGGCTCAGAGCTCCGGTTTCGGCCCAGCCTCGCAGCTGCTCTGCTATGAGATCAGTTTTAGTGGCAAAGCCCAGGTCCCCCCACTGCCCTGCTGGCTCCTGGAGAGAGGGAGGCAGGCTGCTGGTGGGGCCATCAGCTTCACCATCTGCTCAGCAGCCTTGACTGCTCACCTTCCTCTGGGACTCACCCTCGATATCTCTGTGGGATTCCAGGAAGAGAAGCATGAACCATGTACTTGGGAAGATTTTGGAGGCTGGGGGACATCTGGTCTTTGACCTGAGGATAAAAGGCCAATTTGCCTTGTCCTCACCTGATCCCAACCCATCAGGAGATAGGGGAGTGGTGTCACATACAGCTGATCCTGATGTCCTTTCTCTGTGACACATGGACAGTGGCCCCATTAAAACCAGTCAGGGAGCTGGACATGGATTCCTCCCTGTGCTCCCCTGTGGGAGGAGACACCGGTCTGGCTTCTCTCTGGCCTTCCCTCGTTCCCTGTAATATCTCATGGTGCAGCCAGCTGTTAAGCATAGAGGTAGAGAGGAAAATAAAGAGGAAGAGGAGAGGGGAAAAGGAGTGAGAGGAGAGAATGGTGGCCATGAGCTTGGGAGAAGGTGTTTTTCATATGGATGATGTTAGAGGTCCCTTGGTGACCATCTGGTTCTCTTAGGATGCATGGCCAGGGTGCAGGGCGGGCAGGCCCTGGCAAATAGAGACACCAGTGCCTGGAACCTGCTTCTAGCCACAATCTCATGGTCCCTGCTGGAGAGGCAATAGCCTTCTGGTTTAGGGAGGGTGTATGATTTTAAGGGTATGATTTTAAGGATGCCATGAAATAGGCAGAATCCTCTAAAGATGAGCATAAAGGGGGTAGCCATATATCCCATTAGTCCAGATGGTCCCAATTTATACTTTTTTGTCTCTGCATCTTGGCCAGTCAGCATCACCTTGTTCTTTCAAAAATATCCTGTTTAGACTAAGTCATATAGTCATCCTAAGCCTAGATGAGCCCTTGAATTGGGGCAGCTTTAGAGGGTACAGAACAGAGAAAAGGGACAACGCTGAGATTCCCTGGGGCCCAGGAAAAGAGTAGGAGAGCCCTCGCCTCCAGTAGAAGGGGCAGAGTGTAGGGGAGGCCTGGGTCTGGCAAGACAGTGATGACCTGGTGCTGGCCTCCTTCCAGAAGCCCTAATGGCCTCGTTTCACAGGGAAACAGCTTGTCTGGCTCTATTTCTCCTTCTTCCCAAATATCCAAACCCATTTGGCTGCCACGGCCTTTGCTACTCACTAAATTTCATTGTGGTTGTTTTGGCCACAGCCCCTGATTGGCAGGGGGAGGCTTAGTTCCAGTTCTCCCTGAGGGTTTCCCACATGCAGGCCTTAGCCAAGTTTCCTGATACCCTGAGTATTTGGAAGATTCTGCCTCAAACCCTAAGGGATTTCTCCTTTAACCACTGCCCTGCATTTTTTAGAGAGATTGTCAGGAAGCCTGGGTAGGCCACAGACCCCTCATCTTTCTCCCCTTGTCCTGTGGTTGGACACAAGCATGCTTTCTGCTTCCTGGGCTCCTATGGGCCATGAAAAGAAGCCAGGGGTAGGGAGACACTGGCATGAGGCTGTGGCCACCCAAGGTTGGGCCTGGTTGGCCCAGAACAGAGCGCTCTCCTTTCTGAGCAATTGGTCATATTCATTGTTTCAAGTCAATTCAATTCAGTGAACCCTTCCTGTGTGGTAATTGCAAGAAAGGCTTGGTGCTATAGGGTCCCAAAGCAGAACAAGATATGATTCTTGTCCTTAAGGAGCTTACCGGCTAGTGGGGCATGTAAAACATGTGAGCCCCGAGAGCAGAAGGGCCCATAAGATATCCATGTTGTGGAGGTCTGTGCTGCAGGCCGTGGGGGCTCAGAGTGGGGAGAGAACAAACCCCAGGCCTCCCAGGCTGCTCTGTGAGGAGGGCCCTGAGAAATGGGTGAGGGGCATGTTCAAAGACAATGGTGGTGTGAAATTCTCTGCTGGACCCAGCCTTGTGACCAGAAGGTTCTGTGATGAGAAAGTGCAAGGGCACTTTGGCTGAAATGAAGGGGCGGGAGGGGAAGTCATGGGAAATCAGACTAAGTAAATGGGTTAGGGTCGCAGATCAGGTCAAAACCAGATCATATAAGGCGTTTGGACTTTTTCTGCAGGCAAGAGTAGCCACTGAAAGTGTCTGAGCAGGAAGGGAAAAGGACAGAGCTGGGTTTGGGAAGATCATCCTCCAGCAGGGTGACAATGGTAGCAGTGGGGACATATCTCAGAAAGCAGTTGAACTCCTCTAGGTAAGGGGCAGGCGGGGGGTGGTCTCCAAGTGTCTTGCTTAAACACTCACTCCCTGCACCTAGCTAGGTGGCAGGAAGGATGAGAGGCCCTCCTGCTTTTGGGGGGATGTGGAAGGGTTCTGTTGCCCTGACTGTCCCTCCTATTGACCAACCACAGATCAGATAGAGCTGTCCTTTCCCTGGTAGAGCCTATAAGGGAGGCCCGTTCTCTGACCCCTCGTCCCCACACCACATACACTTGACCTATTGGACCCAGATGGGAAGAGAGGAAAAGAAAAGAGAGAACAAGGACAGACCTTCCACAGCCTGTACTCCCCCTCCCCCACTCTTGGTGCCTCTAAGCAGCCAGGCCCAGTTTGCATTAGTGAGCAGCTCAGATGATTAAGAATAGGGGAGATAATTATGTGTCAAGATGATGTAGCCCAACTCCGCAGTCAGGCCAAGGTAGCATAGCAGCTGGCAGGCCAGTAGCAGGAGGCAGCCTCTGGCCTGGGCTGCACAGACACCCAGGTGTGTCCTTTAGCTGCTAGGCCAGCACTGCAGGCAAAAGACAAAACTGGCTTGAGGAGCTGAGGGGCACTGGGATGGGAACAGGTATGCGTGTCAAGGGACTGAGGGAGTGGACAGACACATCTCCCTCCAGGAGAACCCTGATGTCCTGCCAGGCTGGCCTTTTTTTTTTTTTTTTGGCCCCTCTTATTGTGGCATCTCCCTGTGAGTGTCATCCTCTGAGGGCAAGCTGGGAGCCTCTCTGTCCTCAAGGAAGCCACTCCTGCTCCTGCCGCTGGGCACAGTTCGGCCTATTCTTCAGCTCTAACAATGTCATGGCGTTGGGCATTAGCGAGGACAATCACTGCGGTGTGTGCTGGTGCTATTGGAGACAATCTCAGCGGTAGTTATTGGTGTTCACAGTGATAATACCCAGAGCATTATTGGCACTGGCACTTGGAATATGGACAGCGTTATTAGTATCTGCAGCAATCATATCTGTGGGGATATTAGTAAAGGGTCGATCAGCTGTGACTCTGGGGAAAAAGAAACTGACAGTGACTGTGAGTCTGCTTGAGACGCCTTCTCAGGCCTTGGCCTTTGAAAGTGTGGAGGAATCCCCAGACTTTCCTTTGAGAAATATGCTAGTCAAGAAGCTTTGTCCACCCCCCCGCAAAAAAAAAAACACACCCCAAGAGTCCAGGAGATCCCAGAATCAGACAGGTAGACAGGCTAGTGATAGATGAGTAAGTTATGTCACAAAGCCCCCAGAAGACTGTCTGGGGAGGTAGAACCCTGTTGTGTACCTGTAAAAGCTTTACCTCTTTTTGGCTATAATTATGGCAGAGTGTATTAGGGTCCTTTGAAGGTTACTGCTTCCCTGGATGTGGCTTGTCTTGGCTTATGTGGCTGGAGGGTAAAGAGACTCATATTTTTTCAGGCTGAAGAAGCAAAGGCCTTTGCCTTCACCCCGTTGCTTTCAGCCGTGGCCCAGAGTGTTGCTGTCCATTGGTGGTGTTGACACACAGAGCAACTGCATAACCTGTCCAAAAATCCAAATGAAGTCATATGGTCTGAGGCTGTTAATCTGTGGGCGGGGAGGTGTGTTGGTCTCATCCTTCGGTGTGCGGGATTGCAGGGGGCTGGATTTTGCATTCCATTAATTAGGTGCACAATGAGTTGTGCAGTTGAGTGGAGCCGAACCGGTGCAGTTGTGCATTTGCAGGCAGGGCAGGTTGCACGGCTGCAAACAGCCGAGTCCTGTCACTGCTTTTATAGCTCCCTTCTGCTCTGGATGGAACCATTACTGGAAGAAGCAGTTTATTTCCTTAGTTAGTTTCCCTCCTAGAGGTCCCCAGGTGTGTTGCTCAGGTTAGACTTGGAGCAAAGGAAGAAATGAAGCTGTGGAAATGAGCAGCACCTACCCTGTCTAGGAGCCTTGGATTCAGGCAGAGGAAGGCTGCAGACCCCCCCCCTCCACCCCTTGTTCCCCAGCCCCCACGAGGAAGGAGGATTTGGGATGGGGGCCAGCAGGCCATCCCTGAAGGGCAGCATGAACGGGCAGTTGGAGAAGGTGTGAGCTCTGTCAGGCATGGCTGGGTTTGAACCCTAGTGCCTTGGTCAAGTCACTTAACCTTCATCAGCTTAGTCTTCTCCTCTATGAAGGGGAGACGGTAACAGCATTCACGTCACAGGGACTGTGGAAAGGACTGCACGAGGTCATGGATGTAGAATGCCAAGCTAATCCATCTTGGAAGATGAGTCACTGTGTTTCTGGGGAGGAAGACCTAATTAGTTGGCAGGTTTAAGTTTTGAGAGAAAATGAGTCATGTCAGGAAGAAACTCACTTGGGCAGAGCCTCGCTAGTGTTGGTGCGGCCCCTGTGAAGGAGGGGAGCTAGGGCAGCGGGGGAAAGATGTCAGCTCCCCGTGTGTGATGGGGGGACCTTTGTCTATCTCTGCTTACTCATTGGATCTGCAGTTACCTAGTTTGGGTCACATGTCCTCTCTTAGCATCCAAAGACATTTCAGTTGTATGTAAATAACTATAGGACCCCCTTTTTTCTACCAGGGATGCACCCCCTCCCTCTCTTCACTGCCGTGCGTTTCCGCTCCCATGTTTAAGTTTACTTATTTACTTTGTTTATGGACATATATGTAATTTCTTACATAATTTATGAAAGTATGTGTGTGTGTGTGTGTGTGTTCTCCAGCATTCTGAGATCTTGGGGTGAAAGGGGGAGGTAAAACGCCAGACATTGGGCAGGTATGCAGCCTGCTGGTGGATACCGTATATATTTGAAGAGATGATTGGATGTGAGCAGTGCTAGTGAACAGGGAGAACTCAAGCCAGGCCTAAGTGTGTTAGTGCCCATGGTCTTGAGGCACAGGGCCCCATAGACATTACCCTGCATTCTGCTGGCAAGTGGATGGGCTGTATTGAACCCACCTCCGGGGGGGCCTGGGACTCAAGGCAAGGGAGACAGGCTGGGAGCCCTTATGCCCTCAGGCTATATGGGAGTTGTCAGTCAGCACCCTCATACCCTTTGAAGAAGAGCCTGCTCTCCCAACCTCAGGGTCTTGTCCCCCTCTTCTACCTGCCTGTCTTTCGGGATCTCTCAGTGTCTGTCTGTCTCTCATTTGCTCTAGTCGAGGTATACACTGATCCTGCCCACATTAGAGGAGGTGGAGGTTTGCATCTGGTCTGGACTTTAAGAGGTATGGGGGCCAGAGGGAACATGGTGTGGGGGTCAGGGGAAATAGCTGGGGGTGGTGGTTAGAGACCAATAAGAGAGTGGGTTCCTAAGGGCCAGTGAGCAGAAAAGGAGGAGGTGGCTCAAGTGTCCGCTGGGAAACCAAGAGGCTAACAGAATCTCAGAGCCTGGATCACTGTTTCCACGGGCCACTGCAGGGTGTGGGGGCTGAGACCCCAGTGGCCTGGAGGATCAGGCAGTCAGTGGATGGGGGCACTTTTTCCAGCCCTTGGAAAAACAAAGAACAGATCGGGTAGTAAAACAAAAGCAAAGGAGACCTGGAAGCACCTGACAGCCCTAATTCATCACGGCCCAAGTTTTTTCCTGTGTTCCCATTATATTTGTTTGTAAAAGTGGAAATCAATTTTGAAGGTAATTTTCTGGAAAGAATGGAAGGGAGGTGGGAGGGCCGGATAAGGCAGAGATGGTAAAAGGAAAAATTTAGGCCAGGCACAGCCCAGGGGCAGCTCTTGGCAAGGTGAAAGAAAATTGCATATTCAATCTCCATCCATGAATCTCCCTCACTGCTGCCCGCCTCCTGCTTGAAAACAATGAAGGCTTTTTCCCAACGCCGGGTAGGGCCTCGGTATCAGCCTCACTTTAACTTCAGGGTCATTAATTCCCTGATTATTGAAGGAGAAGAGAGGGTTGTAGCATCGTCAATTCCAAAGGCACCCCCCATGTGATCAGGCTGGGGTGCAGTGGGGGACAGCCAGGGTGGGGTGAGGTGTTGTTTCAGAAGAGCAAAAGGAGGGAGGAAGTGGGGAGCCAACTGGACTGGGGGGAAGGAAGCCAGGAGGAGGGTAAAGAAGGCAGTCATTACTGCATACCTCTGTTGTGTTGTTATTGCAAATTAAAAGTAGCATGTTCCACTCCACAGCTATCTTTGGGGAGGGAGGGGCACCGAGGGAGGTGGGGGATCTTATCATTGCTTCTTCAGCAGACCAGCCGTGGTGTCACTGTGTGAGGTGACATTTGAATTTACAATTCCGCTGAGAAAAGCCATTAATTCACAAATTAACATTTCTCCCTCTCCCTCTCTCTTTAACACTCTCTCCCTCTCTCACATGGATGTGCAAGCAATTGAAAAGACAAAGGAAATAGCCTTAAGGAAGAGACTTTACTGCTAGTCTGTCTGTGCTGAGATTGCTCCCCCTGCTTCCAGATAGATAAACCAATTACCTGAGCAGCTCTGCTCCTGGCCGCCCGCGATCCCGACCGCCTCCTTTTGTAGGCTGCCTCCCCGGCTGGATTACACTTGGTGTATCTCATTAATGCAAACCAGGCGTGCCCTGGTCACCAGTCTCTCTTCCCCGCTCTCCTGGAGGGGCAGTGGGAAGAGTGCTGGTGTTAGAAAAGGCAGGCAAGGAGGACCCCCTGGAAGAGGAGAGGCTGCCACTGCCCCGTTGGCCCGCCCTGGGACTTTGGGTGCAGCCTTCAGTCTTGGAGGAGGCTAGTGGGAGAAGTCCGCAGAAGGGCACACCCTGGCAGGCTGGCATGGGCAGACATTCAGAGGCAGAAGCAGGGGCCAGAGCTGACTCTCTCAGGCCCACAGTGTCTGTCTTCTGTAGCCTTTTGGTCCAGCTGCAGTGGGCTGGTGGAAACAGAGAAGGACCTGAGCATTTCTGCAAGAAGAGAGCTTCGGGAATTTTCGCTGAGCACGTACCATTTTAGTGGGACAGGGTTCAGCCTGAGGGAGCTGGGAGGGTGCTGAGGAGGGCCCAGAAGACACGGTGAAGTTGCACTATGTTGGGTAAACAAAACAGGGCACGAGGTCTCACTGATTCCTTAACCTTTAGGAACCCAGCACTTGGGCACAGTTATGAGTGTTCACCACACACACACACACACACACACACACACACACACGATTGGTTTGAAAGAATCCCCACCCAGGAGTGTAAGCCTGGTGTGGCGTGCCCTCAGAGCTCTGAAGTGAACTCACATGTTGGGCAAAGAACCAAGGAGCCTCATTTTGCTCCCACTGTCCTCTGGGCCCTGGCCAGGCCCTATAAGAAAGCATTATATTGGCAGAGGGAAGCCAAGTAGAGTTTGAGTTTCTCTAAGGGCAGGTGCTCTGTGGGTTATTGCCAGAATGATGACTTCACATGCACTATACTACTCGCACGGTTCACGGACTGCCCCTCGTGAGGCAAGTCCTAGGAAAGCCCAGAAACCAAGTCCACAGGAAGGAGGCCATCCGTCTAGACAGGTGCCTGAGTTTAGCTGTGTTAACAAAGCTCGCCCTGTATTCATTTCCCAACAAATATCCAAACCCTGGCTAATGTCTACTCTAGGCTAAGAAAGAGCTAAGGTTCAAAGGTCTGCATTCACCAAGACACCAAAAAAATCCACTTATGAGAACATATTTGTTGTTATGATTATATCTTCCCAGTAAACTAGGAAATCGGGCCGTTCATGCTGAGGGGAGAATTTTTCTATCTTAGTTGGATCGAAAATTTTAGCCAAACTCTGGACAATGTTGGCCGTGAGCCCATTGAACACTGACCACGTCATTATACAGAGGTGTGTGTAGGGCATGTCGATGTGTTATTAAGGCTTGCCCCTTGGGGCCTGTGCACACATGGGCTGACTTTCCTCTGTGGGGAAGGACTGGGTTGGCCAGGGTGGTGTGGAGCTGACATGGGTGCATGAATTTGTACATAAATCCCTGAGTTTAAACCAGAGACTTCAGTCAAATCATTAACCACCTCAGGCTCCTAACCAGTTCGTGCTATTGTAGATAAAGAATTGTATTTCCTTGTTTGAGGAAGTATGTTGCGATTTAGCACAAAAGAGCTTTTTCTCTTTTTCTTTCATAAAATGCCAAAACATTAAACTAGGTGGACCCCAGCCCCCCAGGAGAGAATGTACAGATTAGCAGTAGAGGGGCCTGCGTGCACCCCTCCACCACTGAAAGTTGGGGGCGTGTAGCACAGTATTACAGTTTTCTCAGCAAAGGTATCTGTGTGTTTCTGGGCATGTGTTTGCACACCCACCTTGTCAGACTGTCTTCAAACCCTAGTCTTCCACTTGGCAACTACCTTCCACCCTGCAGGTAGGCCTCGTTCTCCTTCCCCCACCCAGCAAGGGCACCAAGAGAGAAATGAGAAATCCGCTGCCTCAGCACTGCCCTTCTCCCCCAGGCACGGGCTGTGGGCAGGAGGGAGGCTGTCCGCCAGGCCCTGCTGCTAGTGGGCTGGCCTCCCTGAACACCTCCTCCTTTGCAGGCCAGTAGGCAGCTGAGGAGGACAGGGGCATGGGGACCCCTTGGAAAAAGGATTTGGAGAGAACGTAGGCTGGATTTGGAGACCCAGGATTGCCGCCCAACAGAGGAATGGGTCCTAGCCACCTTCCTGACCACTGTGGGCTGCACAAGGAGCCCCGGAGCCCAGGGAAGGACTCCCTCCTGCCTGCCTTCCCCAGGGCCATGGTGGCTGGAAGGCTCTCCAGGACCTTCCCCACCCTGCCCCGTGCGGGGTGGAGAAGCCAGGAGCGTTGGGGGAGGGCTGGGAGATGATCACGAGCCTCAGAGCCGAGTTGCAGTGGAGCCAGTAATTCAAACCATCCTGACCCTTCAGTGAACCCGAACCTGCTGACCTTGACAGCACCAGACAAGGGAGGCCTCACAAACCTCAACCTGTGTGGAGACTTCGCTTTCTCTTTCTCCCTCCTTGGAGCCCCATGGCCCAGCCTCCAGGTGCCTCCTAATTTGGTCACCCCCTCAAAATGTCAGCATACCTCCCTCCCCAAGGCGCCTGCTCGCCTGCCTCAAAGTACGCTTTGTGCTCATCTCCACTGGAGACAAGTATGTGGGCATCTCTCAAGGGCCAGGCCGAGGCGGTCTCCTGTACACACAGCTTATACACCTTGTCCATGCTCCTGCCCCAGGCTTCAGCTTTGTCAGGAGTACTAGTTATAAAGTGCGTGTGCATGAGTGTGTGTGTGTGTGTGTGTGTGTGTGTGTGTGTGTGTGCGCGCACGCACGTGCGCATGTGTTTGTGGTCTGGGTGCACACAGGGGCTGGGATAAAATGTGATCAAGACAGAGGAGGGAAGAAAAGCCTGAGGAAATCTGCCCCAGGAACCTGCATGCAAGTAAATGTAGTTCATGAAGTTTATGCTTTCCTCCCGGAGAGAGTTGGATTCCGTCCAACAGCCTCCCGGAGACTGGCAAACAGCTCCTGAAGCAGAAAGTGCAGGCAGAAGCACGGACAAGCCAGCAAGAGAGGGAGAGATGCACAGAGACATGTGCACACACACATGCACACACATTCTCCACCACCACCCCCCATCCTTCTTCCCTTCCTTCCCCCCTCCCTCTCTCTCTCTCACTGGCTCATACAGATCTCCCTAGACCCCAGAAGACTTCAAAGAATGGGTGGAAAGATGCAGACAGTGTGTTTGGTAGAAGGGACTTCAGGAGCTTCCCTCTCCTTCCCTCTTCCCTCCCCATCCCACCTACCTCCATCTCCTTTGGCAGTGTGGCCAACCCAGACACGTGGGCAGAGTGGATACTTGGGTGGACCACTAGGGCAGCCGGCTTGTCGAAGCTGCTCTGGGTGAGGGGCAGTATGGGTGACCTTTGGGTGGTGAGTATGAGGTCAGTGTAGTCGATGAGATCAGAATGTGTCTGCCAGGAATCTGCCCCTTTTTTGATGCTGGGGATCCATTTTCTTCTGGCAGTTTGGTTTAGACCAAGTAGGTACCTTACAGCTACTAGGAGACTGGAGTCTCCTAAGGAGAAACAATGAGAGACAGTATTTTGTTCTGGAAATTCAAGAGAAATAAATGGTCGGGATATGGGAGCTCTTAGAGGAACTTACAAGCAAGCTGGAATATCTGCTTTCTAAACTCTTCTTCATGTGCACAAGCATATGAGATCGTGTGTGTGTGTGTGTGTGTGTGTGCGTGTGCGCTAACAGTATGTAAGTGGGCCAGGGCCCTTGATTTTAGAAGTTGTGTGGAGGAGAAAAATGACTGGAAAAGATAGTATATGTAACAAAGGCCTTCACTCCAGCCTGATCCCTTGCCTCCGTGCTTCCAGGACATGCCTCTGCAGGGCACAGGCAGAGGGGAACTCCATCTCCCACCTCTTCCTGGGAACTTCCTGTCCTTCCTCAAGTTCTGCCAGGATCTAGGACAGAGGAGGACAACAGGGGTAGAGTCATTTGAAGGCACAGAGTAGAGGGAAGGAGAGAGTGGAAGGCAATGTGAAGGACGGGCAGAAACTGCCGAGTGTGGAGGCTCACCTGGGAAGCCAGGAGATGCTAGGCATGGAGAGCAGCAGAAATTGGCCAGGGATGGCTTTGCCCTTTTTCTTCCCTCTCTCCTTTCCCCTCCCTCCCTCCCCCTCCTTACCTCTCCCCTTTCCCTCCACATATCTTTATTGGTTCCGGTAATAGTGTTGATTTGCATGTCAGGCAAAGCCTTGCTACACACACAAAAAGAAAGCCCCAGCCTTGGCGGTGTGGCAGTGTCAGCGCTCACTGTTGTTCGACAGTGTAAAATTAAATTAATAAAGCCCCCAACGCAGGAAAACATAACAGGAAATTAATGGCCTTTACTGTCGCTCTGATGCAGTCATTTGCAACCCTGCTTTCCGCACCAAAGACTTCATAAATGCAAGCAGTTTCTCTAAACAAGCATACTTAGAGCGGCCTGCTATGTAATTTTTCGCCTTGCTCGTGTCCTCTGAGCTAACAAAGCCCCTTCCCTTCTGGCTCCAGAGAGGTTTCTAACTGGTTCTGGCCCCAGCTGGAGCCCAGCACCCTGCAGAAGGCTCCAGCTCCTTCCAGAAAGCCCAGAGAGGGCCGATGGGGGACCCAGGTCCCGCAAAGAGGGACCCTCAGCCAGGTCTCCTTCCCCACCAGCAGACTATGCGCCTGAGCCCAGCAGGCCAGCAGGAAAGCCCAGCGCATGCTCTCAGGCAGGAAAGTTGATCACTCCGGGCAATTCACTCAAACCCTCCCAATGCTCACTCCCCACTACCTGTTTGCTCCCTTCCATTGTGTTGCTTCTGGCCTCCCCTGCCCCCCAGCCCCCATTTTTACTTGCTCACCCTCCTCACATACACGCAGGCTGGTCGTGTGGTCAGGGGGTGTCCATGTCCTTTCCAACAGGTAAACTAGGGGTTTTGGATGGGGGGGGGGCTAACATTCAAAACAGGGAAATTAACTGTACAGGTATAATTTTCTGGGGTTCTAGGGCTCTCTCGTATTTCCCTCATAGCTCCCTTGGTTGGTTAGGAAACACGAGGTACGTAAATGATCATTCAGGCTATCTCTCTGTCCTTGGGAAAATGTCTTATAAAGCATTATAGGTTACGGAGAACCTGTGATCTTGCTTTGGCATATAAATACGTGGAAATGTATACTCATCTCTCAGGGGAGCTTTGTATCAATGTGGGCCCCAGGGTTGGGAGGTATGAGAGGAGCAAAGAACTAGGATGTGGGTCTCAAGAAACTTCAATCTATTGGGGGAGGCAGAGCCTTCACACATGAGACTAGAAGATGAACCGGGTGGCAAGCATTCAGTAGGAATCCAGGGAAGTAGCTAGAAAAGCAGAAGGAAATGGCACTTGAGCCTGGGAGTGGTAAAGATTCAGGGAGATAGGCTCCAGGGACACCTTCTGTGTGGAGGGAGGCCAGGGGCTGGACTGAGAATGGTGTCAGGCAGAGTGTCAGATTCTTTTTTTTTTTTTTAAAGGAGATAATTCCCCTCTTTTATTTTTTATTTTTTGGAAATATATTTTATTGATTTTTTACAGAGAAACATCGATCAGCTGCCTCCTGCACACTCCCCACTGGGGATGTGCCCACAACCAAGGTACATGCCCTTGACCGGAATTGAACCCGGGACCCCTCAGTCCGCAGGCTGATGCTCTATCCACTGAGCCAAACCAGTTACAGCCAGAATCTCAGATTCTTAAATGTCGTCAGGTCTCCCCTCCAGTAGTTCTGCCTGACAGGGTGCATCCCCTGCCTGGACATAGGACATGAATGGACAGTTGTCACTGTTAGAATTCAAATTTCTGGATGTGGAATCTATTTCCACTCCTTACTTGCTCTGGGACCTTTTGCTAATTACATCTTCTCTCTGAATCCCGGTTTCCTCATCCTTAAAGTGAACCGCCTAGAGTGGCTCTCCCTCCCTCCCTTCCATTCCTTCTATTTGATTTACTGAGCACCTGCAAAAACAATGAGCTAAGCCCTGAGTGGGTTTCAGTTTCTCACATGATATGGTCCCTGTACTTGTGGGAGGTCCCTACCCATCCTGATTACCCATTTCTGAATTCATTATTGACAGTGAAAGTCTCTCTTAAATAAACACTAAACTCTAGAGACAGTCTAGCCCATGCCAAGTACAGTAGGACCATTGCCATTCTGCACCTGGAGATTCTGCACCATAACGCAGCCTCAGATTGCATTCGATTTTTTAGCAGCCATGTCAGACTCAAGCTCATATTGAGTTCGTGGTCAACTAAAACCTCGAGATGTTTTTCACATCAATTGCTATCAAGCCAGGTCTACCCCATTCTGTACTTGTGTAATTGATTTTTTTTTAACCTAAACATGGGGCATTCCATTTATCCCTGTTGAATTTCATCTTGTTGGTTTGGACTCTTAATTCCACCCGATTAAGGTCATAAGGAAGTTTTCTATATCATCACTCTCATCGTTTTTTAAAGAGTTATTTTCCTTTCAAATAAAGGAGAGCCACATAGCCCACCAGTGGAGATCCCCCTCCTGGTTGTGATAAAGGAATGTTTTAGGTACTATTGACTCCAGTAGCCATCAACCATTTCACTTTTCTTCATCTTGTCCATAAAGTTAGGAAGGAGATTCTTTGTAAAATGTTAACGTTCACCACATTCAGAGCATTTCTTTAATCGATCAATAAAACAAGTCCATCTTAAGTCAGGGCACAAATTGAGTGCCTCTAAGTATGAAGCACATCAAGACTGATTTACAGAGACAAATAGGACTCAGTCCTTGACCTCAAGAAGCTTTTAATCTAAAAGGGAGATAGGGTACATCTATCTATATAAAACCCTAATATGCAGATTGACCGAACAGCGGAACAACCAGTCACTATGATTTGCACTAACCATCAGGGGACAGATGCTCAATGCAAGAGCTGCCCCCAGCCCGTAGGCCCTAACCAGCAGTGGCAGGGGGCAAGGCCAGCGAGCAGGCAGCGCCAGGCCAGCCAAGGTGTGTGTGTGTGTGGAGGGGCCATCACCCTGCTGGTCACCCCACAAATTGGCCCTGATTGCAGGCCAGGCCTAGGGACCCTACCTGTGCATGAATTTGGTGCACAAGGCCCCTAGTATTATCATAAGAGCAGAATGCAATAGGTGCTTTAATCATGGTAGGAAGTGCTGTGACGAATATTTTTAAAATGGGGGGCAGTTGCTTCCAACCAGGGGAATTGAGAAAGTCTTAGTGGAGGTGGCATTTGATCTAAGTGCTGATATATAAGTAATGTGCTCCAGCTTATTCTTAGTGAGTACATGCAAGCTCCAGAGTATCACTATTTTCTTTTCTAATGCCCACGAATTAATTTTATAATAATTTCTTCTAAAAGATTTCTAGACCCCAATATTAAATTTATTAAAGTGCTATTTGTGTAAGCTTACCTTGCTCCCCTTTTATATTTTGCAAGGCAGGATGGCATTAGGCTTTATCACTGCTTCACTGTGACTCCTCAAGAATCATCAACAAAAATTTTAGAATGTTATCTACCTTTCCCCCTTCCCAGACTCCTGCTACATGAATTATTCGGGTCTAAGAAAGTTAATTCAATGGGCATGGTTAGTACCTGCCTGGCCCCTTCCTGACCTGGGCAACGCCTGCTGGTCCCGTTTGGAACACTCTTTTCTTTGGGAGACGTTCTGCCTTCTCTCTCTTTCCTCTCAGTATTACCTCCTCTTTCCCAGCACTGAGCCTAAACCTGCCTTCCTTTTTGTTCTTTCTCCAAGAGCTATCAAGACCCTTTCTTGTTCTGAGCTTTTGTCTTCCTGACAGGCTCATGCTATTCTCATATCCATCCTTGGTTATGGTCCTCTCCTTCCATCTGTTGTATGTCCTTTACAGGAGGAAAAAAATAACTTTTGTCTGATAATAAGTGCAATACATGCTCAATGTAAAATATTTGTAAGATACGGTACATTTTTTAAAAAATTACCCATAACCTCATCATCAAGAGATAACCACTGTTGGAATATAGTATCCTTTTTTTTCCTGTGCATGTATAATTTTATATATATATATATATATATATATATATATATATATATATATATATATAATTTTGATAAAAATTGGAGTGATATTGTATATACAGCTTGTCTTGCTATTTTTACTTAACGTTATATAGAACCATTTTCACATATCATTAAATATTCTTTGAAAACATGATTTTTTAATGGCCGCATAATCTTCCACTATTCAGTGTACATGTCCTTTTAAAATCTAGGCTCATCATATTTTAAAGCTTATTCGTGTGCAACAGCAATGATGTTCCTAAAATGTCCTTCTCTTTCCACCCCTCCCCCACTCTCACTCCCTCTTTCTTGTCAGGTTGATTCTTCGAGCTTGCAGAGGCAGAATTTCATTGTTAGAGCATCCAATCCTTATGGAACTATGTTCCCTTCTAGAACCTCTTACCATGGGATCACACAACCATTATTTCCCTCAACACCTAGCAATTTGCCCTCCTCCAGTAAGATTTTGTCTAATGCCTCCTTCCTTTGCTGCTGTTAACGCTAGACATAGTTGCTTTCTCCCCAGATCCCCATCACTTCCCTTTTATCAGTTTTTCTTTGTTGATCAAAATTAAGCAACCTGGAATAGGAGAAAGGACTCTGGGCTGAGAACCTCAGTCCCCAGCCTAACGATGACTAGCTGTGTGACATGGGAAAATTACTTAACCTTTCTGAGCCTCTTTTTTTTTTTTTAAATCTCTAAGAGATAATGGAATTAAATGATCTTGATACTTTCCAGGTATGAAATATGGTAATACTGAATCCAGAATAGCAATTTCTTTTGTTGCTTAGATTTCCTTCTAAAAGGTAAAATATTGAACAAGGCAAATTAATAATCTATATCAACCTGTGCTTTTGGAATTCTATTTGACAAATCAGTCAACATTTTTATCACCTACTATGTGTCAAGCCCAGTGCTAGGTTTATAAAGATGAAAAAGACAGGTCCATGCCTTCAAAATAAGAATAGTAATAGAAGCTCCCTGCTTAAGTTTTGGTGAAAATTAAATAAGTTAATATATGTAAAATTCTGAGATGGGTGCCTAATATATAGTAGGCACTTAATGTTAGCTGCTGTTATTGTAAGGACTGAATCAGTAGATGTGCGTTGAGCAGAGTGTCTGGGACCATAATGGGAACTGGATCGATTTTAGTTATTATTATTTCTACAATAGAGGTTTGGATAGATGGGCTACTGGAACACAGAGAAAGGAGAAATTGATATTGCTGAGAAAAAGCTAGCCATCCTCTGGTGTACATCTGAGGAAACGCCATCCAGAAAAGCTCAAGGGACTTGGCTAAGGTCAAATAGCACATGAGCGACAAAACTAGGAGTTCAACTCAGCAGATGTTACTACCCGTCCAGTGTTAAATTAGGGTCACTAAGGCAGTTAGTGTCCCCAGAAGCACAGGAAGTCAGGCCAGGCTGGCCAGGCACTTCACACACACCTTTCACACCACCATGAACTCACTGAGTGCTTGGAAGCTGGGCTTGATCAAGGAGAACCCTTTGGCCAAAGGTTTCCAGGGCTGGAAGGCTTTCCAGAACCGTGTCTTCCAGCCAGATCCCAAGGGCTTCTTCGTGCCCTCCTCTTCAGCTGGGCTTAGGGTCCTGGGCAGGGCAGGTTCACAGATGGTGCAGCTTAAGGATGGGAGGCAATGGGGTACGTCACCTCAGCTCCTTGGACAGGCAGTGTCTCTACCGGCACAGTGTCCACCAAGCCCCTCCCGGCACATTGCAGCACCACTTTCCTCCTCTCTCCTCCATTTCCTATCAATTTCTCCCTTCCATCATGCTTCCCCTCCCCCTCTCTCCCTCCTGGCTTTCTTCCCCGCCCCCACTCCCCTGTCTTCTGCCCCTCTCTTCTCCTTCCTTCGCACTCCTTCCTTTTCTTTTCTCCCTCCCACTCGCCTGTGCCCTCTTCCCACTCCATTTCTCCCTGCTCTTCTCCCAGTCTGGAAAGCAGCTCCATTCCTGGTCCCAAACCCCACATTCCCTGTTCTCAATCAGATGGGAGGGCCAGGGTGGCAGCCCAGACCTTCTCCTCCTGCACAGTGGGGGTGGGGCTGGGGCTGCACAGGAGGGCTGCCCTGAATGACAAGCGGAGATATTGATCGCATTCTGAACTCAGCCCAGCCGATAGAAGGTAATTAATGACTCCATTTGCCTCAGTACTGAGGAGAACAATTGAGTTTGAAACTGCAACAACTGGCAGCTGGGGAAACTGGGGAAGCCTGGGGGGTGAACCCCTCAGAGGGGGAAAGGGTGTTGGAGAAACTAAGGTGCAGGGGGGTGGGCAGAGGCCATAGATCAGAATGGTATGGAGCAAATGTCTGTTCAGAGCCCCACCCCCAACCACAGCTAGCCTTGACCCCTCCTGCTTCCCCCAACCCCCTGAGGCCTAAAGCTCATCACCCACTGTTCTCACTTCCCCCACATTTTTCTCTTTTCTTCCCGTATCACTTTTTCAGGTCATTTTCTGTCTGCAGATGAAGTAAGACTTGCTTTCCCCAAGATTGCTTCCTGTCAGCAGTGTGGTCTTGTGCATGCTTTTAACTCTCCCTGAGCTTGTTTTCTTTTCTGTAAAATTGAACTAATGATAGTGATCTGTGAGGATTAGAGAGCAGGTGTGTAAAGCACCTTGACCGCCTAGTACGTAGTTAGTGCTCACTAAATGATGATAATGACAATCTGACAAAGAAGGCGAATTTGACAGACAAACAATTTTGCCTCTCATCTGGAAATGAGATTAATAATAATTACCTTGTAACGTTAAATGGATTTCATGAGTATATGTGAAAGCCCTAATATTGTCAGTTTCCCCACTGACAGGTAGATGTTTGTGTTTGATCTTAGAAAATTGACCTTAGTATAGTTCTTTACTATACTTGCCTCATTTTTACTTCCTGGGATTTGATGGGCAACCCCTGTTCATACCGTCTTAATTTTGTAGACTTTGATAACCTTGGCACTTTGTGACCAAGGAAATGACATCATCTATTCTGTCTGTTACCATCACCCCCACCTACCTTTTGGTCAGTACATGAGAATTTCTCTTGTCCCTTGCAGTGACTATTTTGGGAATTTGGTTGGAATGTCCACACATGAGGAAGACAGAGCACTTCTATTTTATTCCTTGTCCCTAGCCTTCATCCCTGAGACATGACCTTTAGGAACTGCCCCCCTCTCCAAGCTGCTGAGACCTCACTGGACAACCTTACTTATTGTTAGCCAGAGAGAGGGTTCTGGTCTGGGGTCAGAGAGGTGGGCGGTAGAGAGCTCTGCTCCAGGAAGCCCAGGTATAGATAGGGAGTGACAAGGCTAAGTGAACGAGGAAATCAGAGCTTATTAAGGAGGAAAAGATGATTATTAGTGATTCTGCAAGTGGCACATGCTTATTGTACAAAGCTTAGACGATAAGGAAAAACTTAAATGAGAAGAGTGAAGTAGGTGGCTCTCCTCTCAGTAAAGATGATCTTTTGGTTTTGCCGTTCACTTCGTTTGCGTGGAGATTGGAAACTGATGATGCTCATTGGTTCAGCCCACAACTGATTTCAGAGCATGTCCCTGTGCCAGGCTCCCCGGTAGATATGCCCTTGAGCAAGCCCCTCACTCTCATTTAATCTGCAGCTCATGTACTCCGAGCTTCCTACCCAGTAAAACAGGGATTATAACCCTCATCACTTTGGAGAGTGGTCAGGGGAAACCCAAATAACCTAAAGTCTTTGAAACCTTTTTGTTACCTGCTAAGCAAATGTGAAGCGGTTAGAGGAGAAGTCAATATGAGCCTTTGCTCTCCTTGAAAGAATAATATACGTCAAAGTTTTAACTCAGCAGTTTGTTTAATTAATTTATTTATATCTGCCTTGTTCCAAAAAGGACTCGTGGTGGCTCACTCTCTTTGGAAGTGCTCACGGTGTAGTGGATCACGGTCCTGGAATGGGCTCTGGTCCTGCAAGTCTACTTCCTGGTTGTGTGACCTTGGACTTGTCACCTTCCCTCCCTCGCCTCCCCACCCACCCCATTAGCTTTCATTACTGTAAAATGAGGACTTTGGACCAGGTGTCCCCTAGTGACTCTGGGCACAGCCTGTGCTCAGGATACAGGCTGCAGCCTCAGTGTAGAGAGGATGCAAGGCAGAGAAGTGAGGATGCTGGGAGGGAAATCATGTCCCGGATAGGGCCAGGTGGCCCTCAGTTGGGCCCTTGGGTTGGTACCCAGGCAGCGGAGTGAAATGATGTAGAGAGCAGGCTCTGGAATCTGACAGACTGAATTCATTTACCAGCTGCATGGCCTTGGATAAGCTACTTAGTCTGTCTTTGCCTCAGTTTCCTTAGCTTTAAAAGAGGTATCACAATATTTACCTCCCAGGGTTGTTAGGGGTGGTGGGTTAAATGAGCTGTGTAAAGTTCAGCAATGGCATGTAATAAGCTCTCGGTACTGTGAACTCCTAATGGATGGTGGCTCATCAGGGGACAACATATGGAGACCAACTAGGACACGTCTCCTTCCTTGGTCTATGGGGTCTTACTAAACCTACAGCAATCATACTTTCCAACCTCAGCCTAAAAACATGTCCTGAGATCGGGAAGGGATATTGGAAATCAGAACTGTTCCAGAAAGCTCAGGCCATATGGCCACCATACTCCAGCCCTCTTCTCGGAGTCCTGACAAGGGGTAGTCTTCTCATCCCATCAAGGTGAAGGCCCAGGGCCTCCTCCCATCATTTAGGAAAGACTTTCCCTGGAACCAGCTCCCACCATGGGCAAATAGACCCATTATGTGCTCACCCTGCTCTCTGAGACCAGGGCTTCAGTATGGGGCGTCCAATACAGAGGCCATCTGGACTCTATTCCCAAGGAACCTCTCTGACCTGCTTTGGATGGCAATTCTGCGGCTCCAGGCTTAGGTTCTGTTTTTCATTGGGATCCAGTGCTGTTCTCTGTCCTTTGGGTCGAGGAACTGTAGGTGGGCAGGATGGTGTTGATGAGAGCAGGAAGGGCCTCCTGTGGACTAGAGCCGCTGCTGCCAGAGGCTAACAAGCAGTGGGAGTGAGTGAAAAGGGACACAGGTCTACCCAGCAGCCGCTGAGAGCTAGGGAGGCGAGGGACTTGCCTTGCAAGGGTGCCAAGCCAGTCAGGTTGCCAGCCCAGAGACTTTCTGCCAGGGGTCTGGCTTGAATGCTCCTAGGAGAGCCTCGTTCATTCATTCAGTCATTCATTGAGTACCAACTGTATGCCCAGCTCCGTGCCTGGCACTGGAGCTCCCGAGACGCATCGGTCAGGGTCCCTGCCCACAGGCGCTCACGAGGGGAAGGATGCCACCTAATTACTCACACCCTCTCTTTTCCTGCTCACTCTGAAGCCTCCTTCTCTCTTTCAGCCCAGCTCTGCCAAAAGGTGCTTCAGTACTTGAATTTGCTGCAGCAGCGTCATAGCCCAGGTCCACCCGCTCTCTGCTGTCACCTCTGAGATGACCCGTGGGCAATCCCACTCGTGCTCTCTCCCTTTGTTCTCCTGAGGAGGTGCCTTCAAGTCGTGGGCACCTACTACCGCTTCTTTTTCTCTTCCTTTCCTCATCTTTTCTTCTGTGTTCTCTTGTCCTTTCCGCTCCTCCTCTACTCTCTTCTCCTTTTCTTCCTCCACCGCCTCCCCTCTTCTAGGCCCTGGGCTGCCCTCCTTAGCGGATACCTAGGCTGATAGGGAGGCAGAGCCAGCAGGTTTATTCGGATGGCAAATGCCCTCCTCCCATCCAGCGAGGCTCCCTTTCTCCTCCCTTTGTGCCCTTTCTCAGACATCTCCCAACCTCCTTTCCTAACTCCCTTCCCACCTTCAATCCTCACTTCCTTCCCTAGCTGCAGGAAGGGTTTTTTTCCCCATTCTCCGGAGAGAGCCTGGGAGAGCCTGTGGGCCCTTTGGCTGATTTGGGAGGACCGTCCCTTGTCCCCAATCAGTCATGCCACTGCCCTCTCCCTGCCCCTGTGACTCTCCTCCCTGATTGCCCAGAACTTTCCATGTGCTCCTTCATGATTCACCTTTACTGCTGCCTTTCCCCCTTTCCTCACCTTCCTTCTATCTTTAGGGAGTTTCCTCAAGCCTCCAGCAGCCTCTCCTAGGGTTTCTCTGAATGCTTTCTTCACACCAGCTTTCTGGACTGCACCTCTAGCACCTCCTTTCTTTTCCTCTCCCACACCCTTTCCCCTTCTCCTTCCCTGTCCCCGCCTCCCACTGCCACCTCTGCCTGGAACAGGCTTCCTTTTCCCTTCCTTTTCCCTCCCCGTTTCTCTCCATTGCTGCCTCTGTCACCTGTCTTATCACCAGGGCCTGAGTGTACAAAAAAATAAATAAATAAAAAGGTCAGTGAGTAGAGGGAGCAGCAATAACCCCTAAAACAGTACTATCAGTGGAACATGATTGATCAATTGAATTCCATAGCGGCTGAAAAATGTGGGATTAAGTAGTGTATTATACGCACAATGAGTTGAGGCATGATGTTCATTTCAAGTTCATTTCGCCGGCCTCTGCCACCAGATCAGGCAATCAATAGGGGCAGCAGATATCATATATCACCTCTCTGCGGGCTGGGGAGAGAGCACCATAATCTCTCGCAAATTTAGAGTGACAGATTTGTCAAGATCTGAAGGGCCCCTGAATAAATGAAGGAAAAGAGACTCCTCCAGCCAGTGACCTGAGGACAAAGCTTCAGTTCAGCCCCTACACACACACACACACACACACACACACACGGGCTTGGTCAAGCCACACACAGGCATATTCACAAATCCACACAGAGGCATGGTATGTGTCTCACCATACACATGCACACATCCATGCACATGATGTGTGAGCAGCCTCTCACAGACAAGTGCACACTCTGCTTCCCAGGCCCACTGGTGACAAGGCAACACAAAGACACTCTTACTGCCTCCCTCAGTCCTGACAGCCAGGCTTCTCACAAAGGTAGGAGGACTCTAGCAAGGAAGAATAGATCCAATGAAACATGCAAATAGCTACAAGGGGTGGAATTGGGATGATGGTACAGGGACAGGAGAACATGGGGGACGTGAGCTCCTGCTCCCCATACAATCACGCATGCGCGCACACACACCTTTTCAGAAAAGTTCTCACTCTGTCACTTACACATACCCAGACACTTATGTATGTGAATGTTTATATGTGTAGAGATGCATCTACACAGAGAATACTCACACAAAAGGGAAAAATAAATATGCCACACCCTAACAGAAAATCATTGTGGAGGCTTATACAGAAAAAAACACAACCACCAAGTTTTGTATCCATAGTAACAGGGCACATAGAAATACCATTGAGGCTGTCTCTATGTCTGTTTGTCCTCCACAGACTTGATCCTGGTTTTCATCTCTCTCTCTCTCTCTCTCTCTCTCTCTCTCTCTCTCTCTTCCCCCTTACCCTTTCCCTCTCTCTCTTTCTTTCTTCACCCCTCAACACACCCACTTCCTTTGCTTGCCTACCCCCTCCAGAATAAATTGGAGGGATGACAGGAGGTCGCATTAAGAAAACAGACCCCCATGCTCCATCTGAGAGGCCAGCAAGAAAGGGTAGGACGGCTGCAGGTTGAGGTTAATCAATATGTAATATTTTCTATGTTCTCCCGAATGATACTGTACGGTGTTACTGTATATAATGCAATATTGATTATATCATATCATATAATCACCTATAAACTGATATATATAACAGTCCCAGAGGATCACCCTGGGGCCTACAACATGGTCTGGCCCCAGGCCCAAGGCTCCCCAGCTGCTTTTGGCCAAGCTATGGCTGGGGAGAACCCAGCTTTGGTCCAGGGGAGTTACAAGGTGGGGGTTCAGGGAAGAGGTGGCAGAGTAGGCACTGGGTGCACTGGATACTCTGACAACTCCTGTGGACCCGATATGGGAGGGCGGGGAAGCAGGGGCATAAAGGAGAGAAAGCTTAGGTAGGGCAGGATGTGGACAGAATTGGCCAGCAGCCCCAGGGAGCAGGCACTAATGTGGCACCACTGAGACCCACAGGAGGAATCAAGTGGCCAGGGAACTGGCCTCTGATAGAGGCCTGGCCAGCGTCCAGGTCAGGGACAGAGGCTGAGCAGGGTACCTGGGCACAGCAGCATCCACACAGACTCTGTCTTCAGTCTCTGACCGAGTTAGCATTTTACTGCCCACTTGCCACCTGCTGTCTTCCTGCTCTGGTCTCAGTCCTGGCCCAGAGCAAGCAAAATGCCTCAGCTTGGCTTCAAGTCCCTCCTCCCTCTGCGGTGAAGTTAATTACTTCACCCAGACTCCATGTTACACTCAGCCTTGGAGATTTGATGATTTTCCACCCTTGGAGTCAGTGGAACTGAAATTCATCTCAGAGCCACGTTCAATTCTCCACAGGCTGGGTAATGCTAGTCCCAGACATTCAGCTCCTCCCCAGGCTGACCCAGACCAGGGGATAGGAGTTCAGGGGAGATGGCCCCTGAGAGCCCTTCTGGTTCCATCTTTGTCTAGTCCTGTAGCCTCCTATCCTGGGACAACTTTCTGTCTCTCCCCAGCTCCTTCAGAGGCTCTGGCTTCCTGAGCCAGGTCTCTGAGGCATGGCCAGCCCCTCCAGCCCCAAAGCTGGGATAAGGGGTCCCAGCAGGAGTGCAAAGCCCTAGAGACCAAGCCAGGTGCCCTGCTTTACCCACTGCACTGCTCTGTGCCTCAGCCGGCCTGCACTGATGCTTCGAGTGTCCATGTGTCTCCCAGATGTGTCCGAGGGCTCAGTCCCCAATGGAGACTCCCAGAGTGGCGTGGACAGTTTGCGGAAGCACTTGCGAGCTGACACCTTCACCCAGCAGCAGCTGGAAGCTTTGGATCGGGTCTTTGAGCGTCCTTCCTACCCTGACGTCTTCCAGGCATCAGAGCACATCAAATCAGAACAGGTGAGGAAGGCGCTTCCTGGGTGCAGAAGTGGAAAGGACCTGGGCAGAACAGGCCTCTGGAGAACATGCACAGGGATCAGCCATGTGCACACCAGCATTGCATGTGCTGCTTATGGATGCACCGTGTGTGGGCCGTGTGAACAGAATTGAATTAGCGCAAATCTTTATGGCATATGGTAGTTAGAAATGGTGAGTTCTGGGTGCGGGTGTGGCCTTGGGTAAATTTTACTCCTTTCAGAGGCTTGGTTTCCCCATCTATAGAATGAAGGGCTTGGAGGTGTGATCTGACAGATTCCTTCTGGCCCTGCCATGACCTGCTTCTGGTGTCAAGTATTCAGGAACTTCCTTTTGCCGTGTCCCTTGCCTAAAGCCTCCCCCCTCCCCGGGGTCCTACAGAAAGTCTATGCAAACACAAGGCACTCTTCTTGCTCGGCTGTCCCTGTCTCCTGCTCCCCAGTCCAGCTGTCCAGTGTGACCCCAGGCAGGCTGACAGCCTGCCTCTCAGACCCAGTACTTCCTGCAGACGCAGCCCACGGCACACGCGCACAATACACAACGTACCAACACATCTGCTAACATTTCACATTTACCCTGTGCACACGTTTACACGCCACCACCATCACAGCCCACAGTGCTCCCAGTATTTGCCCCACCAGCTCAGCACCCTCCAGCCCCCTTCCACCCCCACCTCAGTGTAGCCCACAGTGCACACGCTCAAACACAGGAACGTCCCCCCATTCCTCCACACCTACAGCCCAGCCCAGGCCCACAACTACAGCATCACATACTCCGCTGCACTTGCACACACACACGGCGCATACGCACACCAGCACATAAGCACACGTGTACCAGCGCAGCCCCACGGGCTCTGCGCGGCACAGTTCCGCTCTAGGACTTCAACAGCTCACAGCCACTCGCCTCTCTCCCCGCCCGTTCTTTTATCCTATAAGCTGTTTGTCTTCATAAAACAAAAATCAAAAGTCTTTTTAAGGTGCCCTGAGCCATAAACCAACAAAGGAGGAGCCGGCCGAGCAGGAGCCTCGGTGCACCCTCCCTGAGTCCCCGGCTGTATTACAATGAATAACCTTTATTTACTTTCATTAGACTATTAAACACCAGCACAGTCATTTTTCCCCCTGAAACTCGGAGCAGGGCCCATAAAGCAAATCCGAAGCCTAATTGAGTTCATTTTAATTTCTCTCCGATCACAGCGAATTACTCTGGTGATAAATCAGGGGGCAGCTTCACCCCCAGTAGAAGGCCTAATTTGCAGCTAATTACAAAACTGATTTCTACAGGAAGATCAATACGAGAAGGAATTGGAAATGACGAGGCAATCCCGTCCAGCCAGGGAGGGGAGGGGGTCCTCTTGGGGGGGGGAGGTGCCAGGAAGCGGAAGGGGGAAAAAACAGGCCCGAAAGAGCAGAAAATCAGTTTTAATTTAACGTAATATTAATCAGAGCAACTTTTCCTGCTTTGTGCAGGCTCCTGGCCTGCCCAGCTCTGGGGTCTGGCTTGGTGGTGGCTGCAATAAAAAGGCAATTACCCGAGTGTTTCGGGCAGGACACCCTTTCAGAGTCAATGACTGGCCCCCCCCTCCCTTCTGTTAGCCATGTGGACTCGCCCCCTCCCCAATTTCATACCCCAGTGCACAGGCAGAGAGCCAGGGGCCCATGGGGCTGTCTTTGTTTGTTTTTTAAAAAAGGGGCGCCAGCACCCAATCAGCCAGCCCAGCAGTGCCAGGCTGGAGGCCCCACTAGGCCCTTCTGCCATCATGTCATGGTCCACCCCTCCTCCCCAAGGCTCCCAAACCAGGGGGACCTTAAAACACCCCTTGCCTCTCAGCAGGGGACCCTCAGTGCTATACTCCACCCTGGGGGCTTCCTAGGGAGAGCTGCTACACCAGAGGGTGCTGGGATAACGACCGATAACGTATAGGCTGCATCTCAGCTTCCCAGTCAGGTCTGCATCCACCCATAGACTCTCCATCATCCTCCAGCCCGCCCCTCCCTCCCTCCCTCCCTCTGCCCGGCCATCTCCTTCCACCCCATCTGGGAGGGCTCCCCGGTCCTCCTCCCCATCTGCACACTGAGCTCTTTCTCCGAGTGTGTGCATCAATAGAGAGCTGTCGCTTTTCTCTCTCCTCCCAGGGGAACGAGTACTCCCTCCCAGCCCTGACCCCTGGGCTTGATGAAGTCAAGTCGAGTCTATCTGCATCCACCAACCCCGAGCTGGGGAGCAACGTGTCAGGCGCGCAGACGTACCCCGTTGTGGCTGGTAAGAGGGCTTCCGGGAGGGTGGGAGCACGGCTTTCAGGGGGTGCTCCTCAGTTCATGCCGTCTGGGGCCCAGGGGGACACGTGGGCCTCCTGCCGTACCTGCAGAGAGAGTGAGGCTCCACAATCCAGGTGCCTCCTGAATGGATGTGTGCAGATGTGCGGATAAGAAACTGTGGCCATTGCTGGCTCTTTCGGCCAATCCT
>PVJC01003916.1:0-67202 GCA_004026665.1 Murina feae | reverse complement strand
CTGAGCTACCCCATGAGGTCTCCTGGCCTCTCCCTGCCCTGGGAAAGCTACAGAGTCCTATGGACAGTGCCAGGTGAGTCTGCAACTATCAGGGACACAGGATAAAGGAAGGGTTTTCTCCACTATGCTGCACACCTGACACGAATACAGAATAATATTGGATGTAAATTGCAATTGAAAACAATTTAATAAAATAATTTTTAACTGAGAAAAAATTAAAAAGCTAAGCAATCCTGGACCATGCTGTCTTGTGAGGAAACGGCAGGCACGCTATCAACCCATACAGGCCCTCATCCCAGGAACCAATAGCTGCATGAAGGACACACCTTCCTTATAGAACATCCCAGCTGATGGAGGAAGCAGGGAGGTGGGATTAGAACACCCCTGAGTGACAGCACAGACCCAAACAGTGCTCAGTGTTAGCTTTAGTAAACCCTTGGTGAGCATCGTCCCTCACACCAAAGGATCACTGGTTCAGTTCCCAACCAAGGACAAGTATGTTCCTGGATTAGCTGTCCCAGGTCTGGGTGAGTGGGAGAGGCAACTAATTGATATGTCTCTCTCACATCTGTCTTCTCTCTTTCTCTCTCTCTCTCTCTCTCTCTCTCTCTCTCTCCCTCCTTTCCACTCTCTCTAAAGAAAATCTATGGAAAATAGCCTCTGGTGAGGATTAACAAAAACAAAGCAAAAGAAGTGAAGAGCCCGGGAGGGGACAGGGGGATTGGATAATAGAGGGTGAGTGCTGGCCTCAGTCCAGCTCTGAAACCAGGCTTGTCCCCACTCAGGGTGCACCCCTGTGGGATGTAGTGGGATGCACCCAGGACCACCCAGGAAACTCTGGCCCAATGCCTGGCTGAACCTAGAACTCACTGTTTCTCTAGGTCTAACACTTTACAGGAAATAAAGAAGTTAGAGGAACAAGTGAAACTACAGCTCAGGGACACAATGGGTCCACCCCAGAATGGGAGGCCTTCTCTGGGACAGAGGACCGGGTCTCCTGGCCGTCCCACAGCACCAGGGAACAGAAAGAGCAAGTCACAGAGAAGTAGAGATGAGGAGGAAACTGGTCTTTGCAGGCTTGTCAGGCCATAAAAACAATGCACTGCCCTGGTGATGGGGCCAGTCCTTATCGCTGGCCCCAGGACAGATCATATGATAGGACCTGGGAACCTCAACACCTGGGGGTCTTCCTGTAAGCTCACAAGGGGGCGGAACCATATCTGCAAGACAAGGAGTCCAGAAGCGTATAAAAAGCAAAGCCTCTGTATGTTACTTCACTCCTGATTTGAAAATCCCTCCTAGAGTCCACTGGTCACTAGTGTTAATAATAAGCGGGCTCCTCCCTTTCTCTAGGAAGCATATTTGGCATTTCTTTGCTTTTCTGCAACAGGCGGGCCTGGTGCAGGGACCCTGTGCTGAAAAGGCCCCTTACCAACAGCAGTTTATGAGCCAGTCGGACAGGGTTAACCAGGAGCTTGGAGCCTGAGGGACAAGGAGGAGCCCTGCCCAGCAGGGAGGATGGTTAGGGAGTCCTGGCCTCCCTGTGACCTGGCCCTTTTGATTCTGTACCCTGACAGGTGTAGGCATGGGGACAGGCACCTGTATTTGGGCACAGCACTGCGGCCACTGGGACAGGAGACCTTTGACCGCTGTGGCTCTGTCTGCCAGGCCCACTGCAGCTAGACACTATAGGGGTGGGAGGGGCCCCTGAGCCAGGGCTGTGGCTGGGAAAGTCCCAAAATAATTACCATATTTTTCAGTGTATAAGACACTTTTTTTTTTTTCCTAAAATTGTTAGACTGAAGATCGAGGAGCACCTTATACACAAAAGTCAGTGGAGGAAGGAGCCCTGAGGATGTGTAGATGCCCATGCCCTGCCAAACAGGTTTCCTCCAATCACGAGCCTTATTGTTACTGACGTCAGCTGATGCTGTGATTGGGGGTGGAGGTGGAGAGTGCTCAGATGCAATAGGGACTGTAGCGTTCTGAGCCCATAAAGGTCAAAAAATAAAAATATGAATCCCGGTAAACGATGGTTTTACTCTGCAAAATTCAAACTGAATGCAATCCCCTGTGCAAAAGAGCATGAGAACAGAGCTGCAGAGACCATGCCAACCTCCTCCCACTGAGGTGTGAGCAGTCCATGGAGAAAACAGGGAGAACAGCTCCTGAAGATGCCAAAAAAGAAGAAGACTTTAGAGGAGAACCTGCAACCTGGGCAGACGTGGAGCAGCGCCAAGTGGCTCAACCACGCTTATTCAGTGTCAGGCAAGGATGTTTGCAAGCGAAATGGACATGGTTGACTTTACAGTAAGGTGACCAGATTTAAAGCAATACACCATTGACGGGGGCGGGGGGAGGGGGTGTCTTTTCTTTTCTTTTCTTTTTTCTTTTTTTTAAATTATTACTTAAAATATTACAAAGAGTAATCAGGACTTTTTTAAAACACCGTGGGACTCGGGACAAATGGTTAAAAACCGGGACTGTCCCACCAAATGGGACATCCGGTCACCTTACTTTACAGGAAAGGCAAATGGTGCTTCTGTTTCATGAGGGGAGAAGACTTGGCCATGAGAACACGAAGTTAGCTCAGAAAATGCCACCAGTTTGTGAGAAGGATCTCAGATGTACAGACAGTGACGCAGAAGACAGCAGTGACAATAGAATTGAAGAAAGTGATGCATCTGGAACTAACAGTGATGAAGAAGAGAGCAGGGACGCAACAGAGGCTGGATAAAGGACACACCGCATAACGTCATAGCGAAATAAAATGTGTTCTGTTTTATGTTTAAAATGTTTAAAGTACTGAATTCTTAATTTGGGAAAGTGAGAGACATCTTGTATGTGGGGACATCTTATACATGGAAAAATACAGCACCTGCTTTGGGAGTTACAGACCCCAAGTTCACAGGCATCGCCTCCCCAGGCTGAAGCAAAACCTCTTACCTTACACTACACACGCATGTAGAGCCACACACATAACACTCGTATGTGTGCACGTGCACCCGACGGAAAGGCTGCCTGCCTGTGTGGTCACTCTCGCGTGTGGGAACCTGGTTAGCCTCCAGCCCATCTAGAGATGGGGGTGGGTTTGAGGTGCCAGCAGAGGGGGAACTGGTGAGCACCTGGAGGATTTCAGAGAGACCGCCCAGGTCACAGGTACTTCTTCCAGGTGGGAGACTATTGACAATGCCCCTGCCTTCAGGCTGCCGGCTTGCCCTGCAGGCACCAGAGCCCCAGAGGCTCCTAAAGGCTTGGCCAAGGCAGCAGCACTCAGCGGAATTCCAGCCGCAGAGGCGGGGAGAGAACAGGGGAGGACAGCATTTTGATACATTACCTTTGAATTATGTCTAGTTAAACTATTTTAAGAAATATAATTTTATATTTGAAAATTGGAAAGCAAAGTCAATAAGCTGCTGGGAGGGAGGGACAAAGCCTTTTGTATCCTCTGCCACCTGGGGTCACCCAGGAGGCTCTGGGTTCTGCTGCGCGCGCCAATGCCCCTGCTGCCCCCTGGTGGCCGCAGACCAAATTTACCTTTAAAGAGGCAACGACTTCAAATGAAGTTGTGAAGTTTGTTCTGAAAGCCTGCGGCTCTGGCTCACCGGAACTGACTGGCCCGATCAGCAAAGCTAACACATGCACACAGCTCGCACGAGCGCGTGAAACACATACAGTGGGAGATCAGGCCTGTCGCAGCCTCGCCTACTGTCCCAAAATTGTCTAGGGATGTATCTCAAGTGACTGCACTCTTTCACTTAAGGTATGTTACCAGTTCTGAACGAGTGACAGTGCTTATAATAACTCTTACTGAGCGCAGATCATTACTATTCTTAGCCGAGCCTCGAAGTAAATAACATAGACAAACAGTTGCAAGTGAATCACACACGGTTTTTTTACCCAGTCCTGATGGGTTTCGGTCCCTGGGAAGTCCACCCGGAGATGCTCACTGAGACACACCACACACAAGACGTTCGGAGAGTAAGCGGCCGCAGAGGCTGGCTTTGTGGAGCTCCTGGAGGTACGGAGGCAGAGCAGAGCAGGTTGGCAGTTGGAGACGACTCTGTGGAGGGCAGACAGGTGTCTAACTTCTGCGCTTAAACTTACTTTTATATCCAAAGGTGGGTGTGTGCATAGTGGTCTATCAGCGGCTCTCAGGCGCAGGGTCTGGTCCTTACAGATAAGGTTAGGACAGTTCTCAGATAGGTAAACAAGTTACATCTTTAGGTAAGGATCTTGTCAGGTACACACAGATTCTAATATGGAGTCTAAGGGTTACACACAATTCAAAATGGAGTTTTACTTATGCTAACTTAACAATTACTACAACATCCACTCACCTGCAGGCACCATGCCAATCCTGTGGGCTGGTCCGACCGCTTCCTGGGGTCAGGGTGCTGCAAATATTGCAATGAGCTGCACTGAAGACAGGAATAAGCCCTTCTGCAGGGAAGTCCTCGGACCCTGACCCCATTTCTGGGACCTTGACCCTGTTTCTGGGAGGGCTGGGTCAACAGGAGCCCCACAGCACTAAGCCTCCCACAGGGAAGGATGCCCTGCGAGGCCACATGCTCCTGATGCAGAGGTGACCCGGCCTTTGCTAGGTCCTGGTCCTGGAGAACTGCGTCCTGCTGCTGCTGCTGGCCACCACTCCCTGCTAGGCACCGAGGACCCACCTGCGGACCGTGGCAGCCCTCTCATCAGGATTCCTGATTGCTAAGGCCCAGTGGGTCCTGTCATTCTTTCCCTTCCCTTGACAGGAAAGAGAGGACCAACCTTTTCAAAATGGTACACAGGTGAAAGAAAGAGAGTCGTAGCTGGTGTGGCTCAGTGGATAGAGTGCCGGCCTGCAGACTGAAGGGTCCAAGATTCGATTCCAGTCAGGGTCACATGCCCAAGTTGTGGCTCCATCCCCAATTCCCAGTAGGGGACGTGCAGGAGGTAGCCGATCAATGATTCTCTCTCATCATTGATGCTTGTCTTTCTCTCCCTCTCCCTTCCTCTCTGAAATTAATAAAAATACATTTCAAAAAGAAAAGAGAGGGGGGATGGGGAAGGGGGAGGGAGAAAAGAATATGAAGAGATTGCCCAGGTGTGCCCAGGTGCCCAGCTGTACTCCTTCCTGTGGCTCACGGGTTGGGTGCCCCTGGTGGGTTGGGTGCACTTGGGGGGTTGGGTGCACCTAAGGGGTTGGGTGCACTTGGAGGGTTAGGTGCTCCTGGGAGGTTGGGTGCCCCTGGTGGGTTGGGTGCACTTGGGGGGTTGGGTGCACCTAAGGGGTTGGGTGCACTTGGAGGGTTAGGTGCTCCTGGGGGGTTGGGTGCGTGTGGAGGGTTGGGTGCACCTGGTGCACCTGGAGCAGTACCCAGGGGGTGGGGGTGTTGGAAGCCTGAGCACTCGGTTGGACTGCCTGGGTCTCAGGAGGCCTCGCTGAGCCCATGAGCACGGCCGTGGGATGGGAGGGAAAACGTCCTCCCCTTTGCTCCCATGTTTGCTCTCCCAACATCCTCCTGAAAGGTGTCCCTGCCCAGCTTCCCTCCAGTTCCATCCAGTGAGATTGTGTCTCCTCAGCATGTTGGCCAAGGGGTGGGGAGCAAGAGCCAGGCTGAGGGTCAGCACCAGCTCAGACGGCCGGAGGGGCTCAAAGCCACCTGACATCCTTCCTCTTCCTGGAGCTGCCCGAACCCCAGTCCCCACAGCTCAGGGAGTCATCCTCGCGGGAAGATGGCGCATGGACTATAGTCACAGGAGCATCGGTAGCTCTGCCTCTCGTCGCGAGCTCCCTGACAAATGTTTATTGAGTGCCTACTGCAGGCATGCTAGCCGGGGCTGCCACCGAGACCCCGTGAAGGGCGCGGCCTCGGGGACTGGGCCCCCTGAATCGTGCATTAGGGCCATGTGATCAGGGCCTTCGTCCTCCCTGGCCCTGGGTGCTCATTGTCAAAGGGTGACAAGGTTTCCTTCTGCAGCTGAGGGTCAGGTTTCAGAACAAGGTGTAGTGACGGTGAGATCGTGCTTGCACACAGCCAGCCCTGTCATGTAGGATCGGCCTCAGTCCCCTGTGCGAGGCTGGGCCGCTTCCCACCCTAGTCCAGACCCAGTTTTAGGAGAGAAGCCTCAGGGCTGCCCCTCCCCCACTACCTCCACCCCCACCCCTCCTGGCCTCTCCTGGCCCCTCCAAAGCTCCCCGAGCAACTTCAGGTTTCATGCTGTTTACAATGAGCGCCCTGAACCCAGCACTCATCCAGTCCAACAGGAAACTGGAAATAACGTGGGAGGCTGCCGGAACGCGCTGCGAGAGGAGTTACTGCCCAGTCAACACTTCTGATCAAAATACAGTACCCGACAACAATGTGATTAAGATGTTTGTGCACAGAGGAAGTGCTGCTCATGGAAACTCCTTGGTCCGGGTTCGATGGCTGTCTGACCTCTGCTTGTTGTTGACATTAGTCCTTCCCTCCCCACCCAGCCTGGGACCCATCCACCCCGCTGACAGTTGAGTTCTGAGGATTTGATCCAGGTATGTGAAGGTGAATTTAGCATTTCTACCAAACATTCCCATACACAACATGCATGCACACACACATGTTTATATGCACACACATGCATACACACACACACACCTCTAGAGTACTCAGTTGAGCCACCATCCAAAAGTTAGGACTTAAACATGTGGATGAAAGGGCCCTATGCTGACCTGACAAGCTCAGGGAAGGCCTGTATGGCAGCCTTGCAAACTCAAAGACATAAAGTCACCACAAAGGATGGTCTGAAATTAAACCTTAAAAGCAGTGATGGTGTTTTTGCGTCCTAGACCAGGATCTTCACTGACAAGGTCAACCTTTCCCTTAACTGAGCCTTTGTGTCTTTTTGCATCTATGATCACATACCCTTGAAGTGTCTGGGTAACTTATAACTTTCCTTTTTCTGGAGCCCCTGAGGCACAACCTAATGTGCTGGGTGCCAGGACAGAGGCCACAGATTCCTTCATTATCATGTTAACTAGGGGCCCAGTGCACGAAATTCGTGCATGGGGGGTGGGTGGGGGTCCCTCAGCCCAGCCTGCCCCCTCTCACAGTCTGGGACCCCTCAGTGGATGTCCTATGATGGCCCCAGTCTGCCAGGCGCCTCTTGTGTGTGTGTGTGTGTGTGTGTGTGTCGCCACTGGGGACCTGCCCCCAGCCGCATCTGAGGCTTGGAGCAGTCCTCCTGTGTGTGTCTGCCTGCTGGGGGCCTTCCCCCAGGCACACCATTGAGGCTGGGAGCAGGCATCCCCTCTATGTTGATCTCTCAGACTCTTGCCCTCCCCTGCATGTTGTTCTCTTTTTTGAGCTGTGGCCAGGGCTGGGTGCTGCCTGCCTCCCAAGCTTGCCTACTGCCCATCTTCCTCCAGCCACCAGGAAGCAGGGAAAACCCCACCCGTGGCCAGGCCAGCCTTTTCCTGCTCCCTGATCCCCGGAAGGACCTGGGGAGCCGCCAAGCAGGCCCCCGACCCCTACTGCCTCTTTCCTGCTCCCCAGTGCCCCGCAAGGGGCCCAGGAAGCCTATCAAGCAGGCTGCTGACCCCCTGCCGCCTCTTTCCCACTTCCCGGTGCCCCGCAAGGAGCCTGGGAAGCCCATCAAGCAGGCCGCTGACTCCCCACTGCCTCTTTCATGCTCCCCAATGCTTCTCAAAGGGCTTGGGCACGGCAAGCAGGCCACCACCTCTTTCCCGCTTCCTGGTGCCCTGCAAAGGGCCTGGGCAGCGACCAAGCAGGCCGCTGACCCCCTGCCACCTCTTACCCGCTCCCCGATGCCCCTCAAAGGGCCTGGGTAGCTGCCAAGCAGGCCCTCGGCTCCCACCACCTCTTTCCTGCTCCCCAGTGCCCCGCAAAGGGCCTGGGGAGCCACCAAGCAGGCCGCCAACCCTGCCGCCTCTTTCCCACTCACCGGTCCTGGGTCCTGTGCTGTTCCGCCCTGCAGCCACTCTGTGCACTCAGGAGGTGCAGCCCGGCCTGTGCCCTCTCACAGTCTGGGAGCCCTCTGGGGATGTCCACCTGCTGGCGTGCCTGACCAGCCTGGGTGAGGGGCTGATGGCTGTCTCCAGGCTGGCCAAGCCCCCCAGTAACGTCCCTCACCCCATTGGGTTGTGGCCAGCATGGGTGACGGGCTGATTGGCGCTTTCAGGCTTTAAGGCTGCCCACAGCTCCCATTGACCCAATGTCCCAGCAAGGCTGGCTGGACGCAGGTTCTGGGGTTTGTTTATCTTCTATAATTGATACACTATTCCTTTAAGCCCCGGCCTAGTAAGAAGCCTCCTCTCTGCTTCACCTAGCAGAGTCTATAATGAGACAATGTTACTCTTAGTGCTCAAGCCAGGCCTGCTGTTTCCTTCAGCTCCTGAGGATTCTATGAATGATATTTTATTGCAAACATGTGTTTTGCTTGAGGATAAGTGGAGCAGGTCCGCAATTTCACTTTCACTCCTGCTGCAATGGAAGCTGCCATTTACTCAGGTCCGTGAGTGGCGGTCTCCATGTTGGCTGGGCTAATTTGCATACAGTCGCTCTGATTGGCTGGTGGGCATGGCTTACCTGTCCCAAAGAAACAGTTTATTTTAATATTACGGCTTTATTAGTTTAGATTGTTCCTGCACCCACCTAAGTATGTGTCCATCATTTTACTTCTTATCCACTCCCAGGGGTTTCCCTGCTTTGCTTTCTCCCACCTCCTTAATCTATCACCAATGAATTTCATGTAACCCACCTAGTCCCTTCCTTTGATTGCAACATATAAATACAGTTGTAACCCGCCATTCTCCTGAGCATGATCTCAATATGTTGAGGTTCTGCTTCCCGGCATATGTCGACAGTTTAGCTCAAATAAACTCACAAAAATCCTTTACGGGTTTCAGTGGTTTTTTTACCTTAACAAACATTGTCATTCCATTTTTAAGTTTAGAAACATTGCAGCTTATGGAAGCTGGAGCCAACACAAACTGCCCCACGTATCCAGTCCAGATGCTCCAACAACAGTCCTGTCTTGGATTCCAAATTACAGATTTTTACTCAGAACTCCAGACCCCGGAATTCCGCGAGCCCCAGAGAGGAGGCGGACTTGAAGAACATAGCCTCATGTCCTTTCGTCCTTCTTCCCCAGGCAGGGCTCGCTGGTCCCAAGTCCACAGGCATCTGAAAGGATGTCGTGGGGAAGTCCTGTGGCACTGCGGGGGGAGAGGGGATGTGCCTCGGGTGGAGGCCCGAGAGCCCAGGCACATTCCCCGGGGATGGTTCTAGCTAACAAGCCTGGGAGACCCCCAGCCTGCAGTAGGGAGGGGGGCTCTTGCCTCAGTCACCACCACTGGCTGCTAGTGAAGCTCGCCCTGAAAGCGGGACATGTCCAAGGTCCGCGCGGCCTTGGGAGGAGATCAGCCACTGCTTTTACTTCCTTGGGTGGGGCTTCAGCCACCCCAGGAGCCCCTGTCGTCAGAGGAAGGTGCTGGGTGTCGAGGGGACCCCTTGGAAACCTCGAGTTACGTCTCTTTCAACAGTGACAATGATGACGAAGCCCAGAAGCCATCTGCCAGGGTGAGGTGGGGCTGTGTGCAGGGTGCAAGAAAGAGGGGCAGGTGAGCAGCCGAGGGGAGCAGAGGGACTTCAGTGCCTCAGCGAAAAGGGCCACTTCCTCGTACCCAGAGGTGGGTGGGAAGCTCCTCAGACCCTGGAAAAGGCAGCCCTGTGCCTGTCTCCCCTCAGCCGGCCATGGAGCCCTTTCCTACCACCAAGGCCAACGTCACCCCGATGCCAGGCTCGGGCCCCCTTGATGATCCCGCCCCAACCCCATCCTCCCTGGCAGATCTTGGGGGGGCTTGGCATGTGGGGAGCAGCAGGAGCCCATGAGGGGCCTGGGTTGTCCTGCCACACCCGGCCCACGGATGTTGTTGTGGGGGGTGGGCTCTTGACCTGCCCATCAACCCTGCCTCACATGCAGCCCCAAGTCTGAGCCCATGCCCTGGGGCGGCAGCTGGAAGGGGAGGCTGCTAACCGAGACCAGCTTCTCCCTGCGACCACAGTCACGGTGGGAGGAGCCCTCGGTGGGGAAATCAAGCTGGTCCCTGGGTGTCAGGAGCGAAGAGATCCCACTTCTGACACCTGCATCCTGGGAGCACCGTTCCCCTCAGCCCCACTGAAAAACCAGCATGTTTCTAAGCCTGCTGTGGGCACCGCGAGCCATACAGGTGCAGCGAGACATGGACGCAGCACAGGAGGGAGAGGCTCCCTCCAGGTGGCTGCCCCCTGTTGTGACTGCAGGGTCCTGCGTGTTTGGTTTTGGGGGGGCTTCTAGGAAGCGTCAGGTTTCTCCTGGGTTCTTGTGACAGTTCCCTACTCCTGGCAGAGCGATTATGCTTTGATTCTTATAAGAAAGTATCCTTTCATTTTAAATATGTTTTTATTGATTTTTAGAGAGGAAGGGAGAGAGATAAAGGGAGAGAAACATCAGTTGGCTGCCTCCTGCACACCCTGTACTGGGCATTGAGTCCTGACCGGGAAGCAACCCGTGACCTCCTGGTTCACAGGTTGACGCTCAGCCCTGAGCCACGCCGGCCGGGCTAAAATGTGTCCTAACCGCATTCCTTTATGAGGATCCAGGTAAGATCATCGCCCTTCTTGGAAGAGGATGAGAAACGCACGCTGATCATCGACTCCCCGAGGAGGCAGCTGTCACACGGAGACTCCCTCATCCCCGAGACAGAGCCTACGCACAGCCTCCTCCCGCGGCCAGACAGCAGGATCCCGCCAGGCCATTCCCTTCGTCGCCCCGCGTGGCCCTCGCTCCGTGTGACGGGAGGTACCGTGATGTACGCTCGTGCAACAGAAGGAGTTAGGGCCTCTCTCCCCTCCTGCCCTGTCTTCCTAGCTCTTCCCTGGAGTGTGGGTCAGTGTTCCCCTCGTTTCTGCAAGTCCTTTTTTGAGGACATCCCATCAGGACCCGTCAAGTGGAAGACAGTCCAAACACACACACACACACACACACACACACACACACACACACACGAGGAACCTTTGACCTCTTCCAAACCCCTCTGTGTTCAGGGACAATACCCAGGCCCCCACGGGGATGTACAGAGTAACATGCCCGGCTCACACAGGCTACGAGCAGGTACAAATGCGTAACTCCAGTTTATTGTGTTATGTGTTGTGTTGTATGCTGTGTCGTGTGTTGTTGTGCTGTGTTGCCAACCACATAGCCAATTCAAGAGAGCGCTGGCTGAGAGCCTTTGCACAACAGGCCGATGGGAAGGAAGGAGGCTTTGCAGACAGAACAGAGTCCACCCTGAGCCGCGTGGGATCGTGGCTCCTCCCACCTTCCTCCCCAGGCAGGAACCTGGCTCTCTCTTGGACTCGGATTCCCACAGACCCCACTCTCCCCCCCCCCCCCCCCCCCCCCCCCCCCCCCCCCCCCCCCCCCCCCCCCCCCCCCCCCCCCCCCCCCCCCCCCCCCCCCCCCCCCCGCCCCGTTTCGTCCTCCAAAGTTCAACTCCATCACCGCCTCTTGGGGGCCTTCCTCGACTTCCCCCCAGACCCCCGGCCCAGGCTTGTAGCCCACAGCCCTTTGCCCTCTGGTGCCCCCTTCCTAAAAGTGAATGCGCCCTCCTCAAAGGCAAATGAAGGGCTACAAATCTTTTCTTCCTAATCTTTACTGTTGAAAGTATTATAGATGCTCCCTTTCCCCCTTTGACCCCACTGAGCCCACCGCACCCAGGCCGCCACCGCCCTTTGTCTGCGACCATGGCTTAAAGGTCTTTGGTTGATCACGTCCCACTCCCCCACCCTCCCCGCCTTCCCTTTGAGATTCATTGGTCTGTTCCCTGCTTCCATGTCTCTAGATCTACTTTGTCCGTCAGTTTTATTTTGTTACTTAGATTCCACACATGAGTGATGTCTGCGACACTTGTCTTCTCTGACTGGCGTATTTCACTCAGCATCATGTAAAAAGCTGTGGCACCTTCACACCAACGTTTGAAAATCTAGCCGAGCCCTGTACAGTGCCTGGCACAAAGCTTTCATCATGAATGTGGGTGCTGCCACCAAAGCCCAGAGATGGGGTGAGACAGCGGCACTGGTCTCTCACAGCTCTGAGGCCAGCAGCCAGGATCGAGAGGCCAGAGGCTCGGCTCCTGGGGGCTCCTTTCTGGCCCACAGAGGCCCTTCCCTGTGTCCTCACAGGATGGAGACAGGAACAGAGCTCCCTGGCGTCTCTCTTGTTTTCTCGGTTCCCACCAAGGATGTGCTTACTAATATAGAGAGAGGGGAAGGGAGAGAGAGACACAGGGACCGGCTGCCTCCTGTACACGTCTCGATGGGGGGCTGGACCTGCAACCCAGGTGTGTGCCCTGACTGGGAATCAAACCCATGACCTTTCGCTATCAACTGAGCCACACTGGCCAGGCCTGGGATCTCACCTTATCAGGGCACTAATCCCATCCTGAGATCCACACACATGACCTCAGCTACATGGAACCACTTCCCAGAGTCTCCCTCCAAATACCACCACATCAGGGGTGAGGACTGCACCGTGGAGCTCCGGTGACAATCCAGTCCCCGCCAGAGCCGCTCCGATGCAAGGGGGGTGGAGGGCGGCGATGGGGCTGCTGGCTCTTGTTACACCTGCCTGCCAGCCCTCGAACAGGCCAGGGGCCAGCAAGCGTCTCTTCATTTCAGAAGCAGGTGCAGAGAACTCAGCAGGCGCTGAACAGAGAGAGACCGAGGCAGTGTCTGGCTGTTAAGGGGTCCGTAGACCAGCCTGAGCTTCTAAATGGCTCCTCAGGCCCTGACCCGGCGGCTCAGTGGGTTAGAGCGTCGTCCCACACCACCAGCCTGCAGGTCCATCCCTGCTCTGGGCACAGCAAGAGGCAACCAGTGATGCATAAACAAGTAGAGCAGCAGAGCGTAGCTTCTCCCCACCTTCCCTTCCCCCCACCCCCCTCTGTCTCCAAAATCAACAAAGGCAAATAAGTTAATGTCCTCTTCTGCCTCTCACCCCGTCAGCAGCTGTCATTCATCTTCACCATGCGTGTCACTTGGGGTAGCTGTTCCCGGGCATTTGCCTGTGTCTGCGTCACGCCCACCCGACTGCGTTTCTGAGTTTGATTGAGGTTCTCTCCCTCCTGGTTCCTCCCTCCAGCTACACAGGACGCAGGGAAGGGACTCTGAGGGCCCTGGCCACCCAGGGCCCTTCCCCATGCCGGGGATCTGCAGTTCCAACCGCAGGGGCTGGGCTTGGTCCCCAAGGCCAGGACACCTCCCTGGCGAGGCCTGGCTGCAGGGTGGCCAGTGGGAGGCACCTGCCTGAGAGGACGTCCAGAAAGGGAGCCCCTTGAGCAGGGCGCCACATGGGGGCCAGAGGGGGAACCCAACTCCCCAAGTCAGCCTCCCAGTCCCTTCTCGCCTGCACCCTCTCCTCTGCCAGCAGAGCAGAGCTGCCGGGACCTGGGGAACAGGCTTGGAGGGGGCCCTGGGCAGCAGCCTCTGGAGGCACGGATACCACACATGCCTTGTCGGCTCACGCTGCTCAAGTCCAGAGCCGCGGAGCCTGCCACGCGGCGCTGGTCGGCTTGGTTCCTCGCAGTGCGGCTGCGTGCCAGGCAGGAGGATGTTGCATTCCTCCTGAGTCCGCGGGTCCCGTCTCCACTGAATGTGACAACACGGAGGTCCTTCGGCATCAAGCGAGGATTCTCCTTTGAGCCTTAGTCTTTAAAATAGAGAAAGACAAATCGCACCATCTCACTCAGGTGTGCAATCTAAGGAGCTAAATAAACTGACGAACAAAAGAGGTATGGATGCAGGGAACAGACTGACATGGGGGGAGGGGGATTTCCAAAGAACATATATGCACATGTGCACAGCCCATGGACACAGACAGCAATGTGGGGAAGGCTGGAGGGGGTGGGGCTGGGGAGAGGGAGGGCGGGAAGGGAAAGGGGGGATGGGACATCTGTAATAGTCGCCACAAAAGATAAAATGCACTGGACCCACCTTCCCCCAGCATCTCGAGTGGCCGGCAGCCCTGCTTCCCTGGCACTGGGAGAGTTGCTGGATGTGAAGGGTTAGGGCCCCAACCAGGACCCCAGGCCCCACAGCTGGCTGTCGCCCCAAGACCTGTGAGCAGCGCTCACTTCTTCCCACAGCTGCCGAGCCAGCGAGCAGAGGGGATGTCCGTGGTTACAAGCCTGGGGGACTGCTGGGGGGCTCCTGAACTAGCCCCATCCCCACCCACCTGTCTGTCCTGGCCGCCAAAGTCACAGACCCGCAGCTCCAAGGTCTCGGGCAGGCAATGCTGCAACGCAGGCTTAAGTGACCTCTTGGGAGGAGTCCCCGTGGAAAACTACGGCGGAAAAACCCATGACCGGCCACACAGAAACATGTGTGTGGCAGAAGCGTACTCACCGCCTGGTCTGTCAGTGTTTCCATTATAGATGGGTCTGAGCATCGGGGGCACGCAACCCTTCCAGCTGGAGTTGGCTGTGGGCAGGTTTCCAGCCCACGGGGGGACACTCTGCCATGTTTACCCATCGGCGCGGGGGGAGGTGGGGGACGGGTGGGGAGGGTGGGAGCAGAATGAGCAACATGGCTTTTTGTTCTTCGGGTGCACACTCATCTGCAGTGAAGAGAACACAACACGGCAACACCACGGCCAGGATAACGGAGGGTGTCACGGCGACCGCACATGCTGGTTTGTCTCTAACTTACTTTAAAAGATGGAGCATTTCAGCCCGGCCGGCGTGGCTCAGGGGCTGAGCCTTGACCTAGGAACCAGGAGGTCCTGGGTCCAATTCCTGGTCAGGGCACATGCCCGGGTTGTGGGCTTGATTCCCAGTGAGGCGTGCAGGAGGCAGCCGAACAACGATTCTCTCTCATCACTGTTTCTATCTCCCTCTTTCTCTCTCTAAAAATCAATAAAAATAAAAGGAATGCAGGGGTCAATACTTTTCCCAGCAGCCAGGACGTGGGGGGATCGATCCGAACCACGAGCTCGGAGGACTAAGTCCAGGCTGACCTGGGGGAGGTTATAGCAGCCGCGGGATTCTGGCCTTTATTTCCGACAGCAGCCGCCCAGAGCTTAACCAGCTCCACTTCCACTGGGTTTGAAGTGCATGACCTGTTCCCTTCTCCTCCCACTGAATCCACAATTCCAGGCTGCAAACAGAGGGTTCTGGGAAAGAGACCCTCGTAGACAGTAACGCATCAGGGGCAACGGCCTTGCTGCCCCTCACAGTGAAAGCTCTGGGGAGGGGGGAGCTGCCTTGGGAAGATGGCCTTGTCTTTCAGAGCTGCAGCTAATGTGATCCCCCTAACCTGCTGGGGGTGCAGTATCAAAGCTGGGGCTCCCTGCCCCGGCACCAGCAGGTGGCGCTCTCGCCCCCTCATCAGCCTCCCATTGGAGGCTCCATCCTCACCCTTTTCAGCATCAGCCTGGAGGGGGCCTCAGGGGACCGCTCTGGGTCATCCACATGCAGGCCCGCGTGGCCCGGACCATGGGACGCACCGAAGGCCTGGAGGGGCGGTATCTCCTGCGTTTTCCCGCCAAACAGCCGACTGCCCTGGCTGCAGTCTTGCAGGACCAAAAGCCAGGAGCAGCTGGCACAGCACTTTCTCCCGGAGAAAGGCAAGAAAAGGCGACAGTTATTTTTCTGGTTCAGGCTCCCGGCGGCGTGCCTCTCCGTGTTTTCCCTCGTTCTCGGGGAGCCTTGCCCACAGTCAGTGGACCGTGATCCATTTACTGAGAAAATTTTAATAAATAAACCACAGCGTGACCCCGTGTGCCCTGGCGAGCCCGCCGGTTCCCACGGGGAGCGCGGGGCTGTGTGGAGAACACTGTGTTCCCATGAGAACCGTGTCAGGAGCCGGAGAGCCGAACGCACCGAGCAGATTTACGGGGGGCATGGGAGCCACCCTTGCGCCTGCCACGCGGGCAAATTCGCCCCTTCCGCGTCTGAGGCTTCCCTTAGTTGCGGCGGCCGTGCACGTCCTGCTGAATTTCCCAGCAGAGTCAAGGAGCTAAGCGATCCCTTGAACTTTTCACTTTCCATTTTTATTCTCAAAAAAAGACGGGCAATCACCGCTCGCCCCCAGAAGAAAGCCCGTCTCTGGGAACGTTCGTGACGGGTCGGAACCGGTGCCGAGCGTGGACAGAGCGGAGAACGTGTTCACAACCGCATGCGAATCTCTCTCGCGCTCCGCCTGCTCGTTTCTCCTAATCACCTTTTTTTGGTGTTTTGCCAAGTGCCCGGTTAAAGCTTCACTCACCCAAAACAACTTGTTTACCGTCATGTAACCCAACTTGGAGAGCAGCCCAAACCCAGAATAGCTGTTTGTGCCGGTGAAGTGGGCAGGAAGCGCGCTGCACAAGGTCCCGCTGGGCCCGGTCCAGGGCCAGTCATGGCCTGCGTGAGCGGCTGAGGAAGGAGGCCGGCCGGGGCCAGGGCCCGGGACCTCGGCTTCCACGCTGACCCCTTCGCCGCGGTCCAGCGAGACTCCTGGGTGAGGGCCAACGTGTGGTGACTTCTCTGCGTCTAAATTTACTCGGTGACTGTGTTTTTCCAGCCAAACACTCGTGTGGGAGGTGGAGTGTGTTGGGCGGCCACCGTGGGGGGGAGGGGGGGGGAAGGGGGAGGGTCCGTTTCTTTTCACTTTCCTTTTCCACGTTTTGCTCCCAAACTCCCAGGCACCCATTTCAGGAAAAAAAAAAAAATACTCCTCATAAAGCGAAGGAGGCACCCTTGTGCGTGGGCATCACCGCTCAGTGGCCTTGTCCTGGCTCAGCTCTTCTCTGGGTCATGGGATCGGGCCTTCCTCCACCAAGCACGTGGGATAATCAATAATCAGTAATCATCACCATCAGCTAATCTTCTCTACGTGTTCTCCACGTGCCCGGATCCGTGCTGTATGTCTAGCATATGGTGCATATATAGTTTGTTGGCACATTTGCTACATGGGAAACCTCTCAAAAGGAGGCCCTATCCTTTCTCCCCATTTCACAGATGAGGAGCTCAAGGCTCGGGGAGGACGGTGATCCCACAGCAGATGCGGTTCGTCCCCTGCTGTGCCAGGCTCCTCAGGGCCAAGCTCCGACACAGAAGGGAGCAGACAGGAGCCCCGGGCTGGGCCCTCGGGAAGCTGTCTCTGAAATTCCAGGGCTGGAGGCAGGTCTCAGTGCCGCAGGGACGCTGTCCTCTCGGGGGAAGGAGATGCTTTCGTGGCAAAGACGCATGAAAAGACACTCCCCATCAGGTGTCCTCAGGGAAACGCAAACCAAACAGCCAGTGGTAGCACCTGTCAGGACCACCCGAACCTGGACCGTGGCAGCACCCAGCGCGCTGGCGAGGATGGGGACAGTGGGAGCCCCACCCACCACTGGGGGCACAGCAGGGTGCAGCTACCTCGGGAGATAGCAGGACCGTCTCTGACAAGTTAAACCTACCCTTACCCTTCAACCCAGCAATCCTGCACTTAGTATTTATTCAAAGGAGTTGAAAAGCCGTGTCCACACAAAAACCTGCACTGGCCCCGCCGGCATAGCTCAGTGGTTGAGTGTCGACCTATGAACCAAGAGGTCAGGGTTGGATTCCCAGTCAGGGCACGTGCCCCGGTTGTGGGCTCCATCCCCACTAGAGGGCGTACAGGAGGCAGCTGAAGAACGGTTCTCTCATCACTGACGTTTCTCTCTCTCCCTCTTCCTTCCTCTCTGAAGTCAATAAAAATATATTTTAAAAAAACTGAAACCCTGCCCCTGGATGCTTATAGCAGCTTCCCCATAATGACCAGAACTTGCAAACAACCAGACCTCCTTCAGCAGGGGATGAGCGCCATTCAGCTCGAGAAGGTAGTTCTCAAGCACGAAACGCCACTGAGGACCCCGAATGCCTGTGACTAAGGGACAGAGGCCAATCTGAAAAGGCCACACACTGTGTGACGTCCTGGAACAGACAGAACTTGGGACAGGACGGGACAGTCAGGGGTTGCCATGGTGCGGGGGAGGGGCGAGCAGGTGGTGCCCGGAGGGTGTAGGGGAGGGAAACTGCTCCGTGTGGCACTGTGATGGCGGCCGCGGACGTGGGAAGCCTCTGCTCCTTCCTCTCGATGTTGCTGTGAACCTAAAACCCTAAGAAAATAAAGTCAATTAGAGAAACGAACAAACAGAGAGACCCTGGAACTCTTCCAGTGGCTCAGATCGGGCACTTTGAAATAACCCTATAAACAATCTAAGCGACCAATCAGCTGGTGGCTGTGGGCCCACAGGGGATAGTGCTGGTCCCAGACGATCCACAGGGAGGCTACAGCGGAGGCCTGGGGGGGCAGCAGGGGCTACAGAGGAGGCCTGGGGGGCAGGGGGACAAGCACTGGGACCAGGAGGCAGGGCCGGGCCTGGACCAGGCCTCCCTCTCAGAAGCCCTGCCCTGGGGTTTTGCTGGAGCCCCCTTCCCTGCCCCTTTTCTCTGAGGATTGCTAGCAGCTTCGCTCCCTCCCTCTCCAGGCGAGCTGAGCCTGTGCTGGTGCCAGGCCAAGGAAAACACCCAAGGTCCTGCCCAGGAAAGTGCCGGGGAAACGCGTTGTCTTCAGCGAGAATCTGCAGGCGGCCTCTCCCGTCCTCCCAGAGTCTGAGGGCCCGGGGGCGATTGTCCCAGCAGGACTACACTGCCCATCTCTGCGGCCGGGGGCGGGAGCCGGCCGAGGGCAGTGCCAGCTGCCACCCACGGAGCAGAGCCTCCAGGCCTGGGAGAGAGCTTGGCCAGCCCACGGGATGCCCTGCAGCCAGACCACCCTCCGAGGAGCCACCCAGAGTGGGGACTTGCCGGTCAGTGGGAAACCTGGCTGCCCCAAGCCTCTGACGGGCTCCAGCCTCCTCCACACCCAGCTCCAGCCAGGCCAGCGACCAAGGGGACACACAGGCCTGTCAGAGGTTCCGAACTGGCCCAGTGCTGCCATCCGGGCCTCGGGCCTTGGGACCCCTGCCGGACAGATGGATGTGAGCTTCGCCCACCCCCCAGAGGACAGTGCCCATACTTCACCCTCTTCCATGTCCTCTACACCTACTGCGTCACCTGCTCAAATGCCCAGCCTAGGCCTCCAGCCCCTCCCCAGGAAAGGCCCCATCTGGGTGGGTGTCAGCTCCTCTCCCGCCAATGCTGGCTGTCTGCTTAGCCCCAGGACATCCCCCACGACCTGTGTGCCAGGCTCTGTAACCCACTGGGCTCATTCATGCCAAATGCCTCACCGTGTCCCTGGTGTAAAAGCCCTCAGGGCCTGTGACCGCAGGTCCACAGTCCACAGTCCGCAGCCAGGGCCCGAGTTCCCCTCCCACAGCCCAGCCCTCGAGGCCAGCGTCTGTGGGAGCTGCCCCGGCTGGGCTGGCAGTTAGGAAGATGGGCATCTGGGGAACTGGGAATGGAGCTGGAGTGTGCTCACGCTGCATAGTGAAGGGGGCATGGGAGGAGCAGTGGACACAGTGCTGGGACAGGCGAGGCTCAGAGATCTCCTGGCCCCTCCATGTGCCCGTGTCCCCAGCAAAGCCCGCAGGGACAGCACAGTGGCCGATAGCTTCGCAAAGTGTTTGGAGCTCAGTCAGTTCGTTGTGCCCTGGAAAACGGACTAGAGTGGAAACCCATTGCATGGGCCCGGGCACTGGGGTGTGTGGGGTCCTGGGTTGAACTCCAATGGAGAGCAGAGGGGCAGCCAGCACCCCTCCAGTGGCGTGGTGGAGGCAGAGCCACGTGCTTGCCCTTGGCGCCCTGCACTGCCACTCACTGGTTAGGGGTGGATGGCGCGTGGGGAGTGCTTTATTGCGATAAAACACTTTTGAAGAAACCTACGCCATTAGCGAAGGACCCGTGCTGCTCTTCCGACTTCTGTTCTTTCAAAGAAAGAAAAGGTGCCCGATCGCCAGGCAATCTTCTCTGTTGTTACTATCACATACTTATCTTTTAAAATATATTTGTCCTGATTTCAGAAAGGAAGAGAGAAAGAGAGAGAGAGAACCATGGACCGGCTGCCTCCTGCACGCCCCCCACTGGGGATGGAGCCTGCAACCTGGGCCTGTGCCCTGACGGGGAATCGAACCGTGACCTCCTGGTTCCTAGGTCAACATTCAATCACGGAGCCCTGCTGGCCGGGCTGATGCTCACAATGGCGTCAGTGACGGCTCAATGCGAGGAAGTTCCCAGCGGCTGGTCCTCACACATCTTGGAGGGAACAGGACAGAAGGGTCCGTCCAGTCCCGTCTGCTCCTGGAACCAGAGTGTCACCGGGCAAGTGGGAGAGACGAGACTCACCAGGACTGAGCGTGGCACTGGGGGCTCCACAAGGCCTGGGGCAGACTGCCGCCCGGGTCTCCCACAGCCCCGCAGACCACCGTCCCTCCCGGGGGAGGGGGTGGGGGGCAAGACTGCCGAGTCCACCTGCCTGCCTCTGAGTCACCCTCCTGCCAGATCCCGCAGTCTCAGTGTGGAGGCGCGGGCGCAGGGGACACAGTCACCCCACATCACAGCCCTGATCGAGAGCAGGGCAGGGAGAATAACCAGGCAGGTCCAGCGGGAGGACCGAGGTGGATGGGGCAACACCTGCAATAGAATTCCTAAAACACCAGGCTGGCCCCGGCGGTGCGGCTCAGTGGCTGAGCATCCACCTATGAACCAGGAGTCACGGTCTAATTCCTGATCAGGGCACATGCGCAGGTTCGATCCCCTATGGGGGGGGCGTGCAGGAGGCAGTCCATCAGTGATTTTCTCATTATTAATGTTTCTCTATCTCTCCCTCTCTCTACCTTCCTCTCTGAAATCAATAAAAATATATCTAAAAAACACACACACCACACAGTCTGTGCTGAACAGTGTGTCTCGGCTGCTGGTGCCTGTGCCCTGCTCACCCAGGTGAGGACACCCTGAGAGGCGGGTTGCAGCCAGGCGGGGGCCCAGGCCGGCAGGACACCCCCTCCCTTGGCATCGACCTCCCGAGACGTCCCTCCCGTCTCCCTGGGAAAGGCTGGGTCGGCTAGGTCTGCGAATGTCACTAAGCAGGACCAGCTCACAAACATCTGAAGGTGTAAACAGCAGGAAGGGGGTGCTGCAGCCTGGCACGCGGACACCGAGTGGGAGCGACGGGAGGTCATTAAGGAAAAGGAAGCGTGGGCGCCTCGTGGAGCAAACTTCCTGCTGGCCGGGCCCTGGGACACGCAGGGCTGGCTCCCCCCACACACCCCCTGGGCCCTGGCTGCCACCTGGCTGAGGAGACATGGGCTGTCCCCCACCCCCCCCAAAGTGGCCCAGCAGCCAGGAGCCTGGGGGCCAAATCCAAGGTCACAGGAGGAGAGGAAGGGGCTGAGGGTCCAGGGCCAGGCCGGTGTGCAGCGTGGAGGTCATCTGTGCGCCTGGAGGCCCAGGCAGGAGTGGGGGTGATCCCCAGACCCAGCCCTGCGTGGGGGTGGGGGGGTCCTGGGGACTCAGCAGGGGCAGGACAGGATGAAGAGGGAGAGTCCGTACAGCCCCCCCCCCCCCCCGCCACCCCGACCCCGGGCCTGTGGGGAGCCCTGGGCAGTAGCTTTTTGCGTCCTGAGGAAAAAAGCAGGCCACTTCCTGAAGCACAACAGGTGAACCTCAGCCAGGCCAGTGAGAGGCACCATCTGCCCTCACCAGGGACAAACCCAGGGACCCGTCCAGCTGGCCGCCCCCCCCCGCACCCACCCCCGGCCACCGAGAGAGAAATCTGCTCTCGGATGCTTTGTTTATCACCTCTCGCTCTGTCCTGGCTTTAGGTCCATGAGCTAACGTGGTTTCTAAGAAAGCAAGCATTGTTTCTCAGTCACGACTTCAGTAACGAGCTCTCCATGACGGCTTATGAGAAGGATGGCACGCCCGGGAGAGGCCTGGCGGTGAGCGCTGCACACAGAGGCCCTTTTCATGGGCCTCTCCCTCTCTGACTGCTTCCCCACAAACCCTGTGGGCACTGACTACCACGTACAGTGACCAGAACAAGAATGTTTGACTTGAGTCGTTTTTAAAATATGTTTATTGATGCCAGAGAGGAAGGGAGAGAGACAGATAGAAGCATCAGCGATGAGAGAATCACAGATTGGCAGCCTCCCACACGCCGCACACTGGGGATCGAGCTTGAACCTGGGCCTGTGCCCTGATCAGGACGGAACCTGACCTCCTGGTTCACAGGTCGACGCTCAGCCCCTGAGCCCTGTGGCCGGGCCTCCCCCACTTTACGAGTGAGCACACACTTGGGCTGAGACAGAAGGCCCCGCTCCGGTGGAGCCGCGAGTGCAGAGCCCAGGATGCAGGACAGACCTTGACCGAGGCCCGTCCATCCTGAGCCCCGGCCCAGCCACATGGGCAGCCCCCGCGATACCAGAGCCCCCGCCCGGGGCAGTGGCGCCAGGAAACCCTAGTTCTGTTAGAGGCCCTTTCCCGCGCCCGCTGGGTCACACCTGCTGGGGCCGCCCCAGGGGCTGGACTAGGACATGCCCATCATGAGACACGAGGCCCCCACACTGTGGTCGTCCCATTGCCCAGTTTTCCATGTGGGGGGAACGTGGTCACCCTGATGGAGCGACCGGAACACGGCCTGTGACCTGGCCGGGTGGGGGCGTCCTCGACAAGCCGAGGGCGTGGGCTCCCGCCCGCCCTATCCCCGGGGAGGCCACGGGGGACACCACGCCCCACAGCTGTAAATTTCCTCTTGTTCATTTGCTTGTTTACATTTGGGGAAACATGTGTGTTTTTTTTTTATGAAAAAACCAATCCAAGAAGAAAAAGAAAATGGTTCCTTTTGTTAGCCTGAAGATGAGCGTTTCCCATTCACAGAAGTTTACAGCGATGTCCTCAGACGCCTCTGAATGAAGAACACTGTCTTCAGGTGATCGTAAGCTCTACCCAGCTGGGGTGAGGGGTCGTGGTGTCTCCTCTGGGTCTCAGGGTCCGGCAGCCTGAAGGCGGGTGCTGGGAGGCCCCGAAATTGCCCCTCGCCACTCCATGCCCATCACCGAGCCACTCCGCCAGGCTGTTCTGCTGGCCTTCATGTGTACGCCCAGGCCTGGCGCTCAGCCGCTGCAGGTTTACTCCCAGGCGCCATCGTGGCCCTGAGCGGCCTCAGCCAACTGGCCCATCTGCTGCCTGTTAGACGTGTGCGCCAGGCCTGTGACCCCCGACCCTGGAGAGGAGCCACGTCCCCCGTGGGCAGCTCAGAAGAGACAGGAGGAGGGAGGCAGGATCGGACGGAGATGCTCAGAGGGACGAGGCAAAGAGCCAAACACAGGCCTGATGGGGGCAGGTGGGGAGTGTGGAGCCAAAGGGTTAGTGTCCCAGGAGCCAGGCCCCCCAGAGGGTGAAAGGGGGTGAAGTGGGGCACCCCAACCCGAGCCGCTCAAACTTGGGAACAGCTCAGGCCACTGACACCTGAAGGCCAGGTGCGCCCGGCTCCCCACACCCTTCCCTCCACGCAGGCACCCTCTCCCCAGGGGGGGGGGGGGGTCTGCACCTGTTGGAAGCTGGGCTTCCACCCCCGCCCGCCCAGGACACCTCTGCCCCTGGAAGGGCCTCCCACCGGACACGCTGGGCCGGTGCGGACAAGGCCGCTCGTAAATCTGTTGGTGCTGCGGGGCTCATCTGCTGGCAGAGAGCTGGCCCTCTGTCCCCCGCCCCTCACCCCGCGGACACTCTTTCCGGGCTCGCGGCCCTGGCTTCCGGCGTGTCAGGGGCTGAGCCCAAGCTGGCCAGGGCGCTGTGACTCCCACATCCTCTGCCGTCACCCTCGGAGCCGCAGGAAGCGCGTCCCAGGAAAACAGGAAGGCCAGAGGCCTGGCTGGACAGGGGCACCAGGGAAGGGTCTCACCCCAGCAGGAGGCGCCCCCTTGGCCCTCAGGGAGCTCAGCTGCTCTCCTGGGCTCTGCCGGAAACGGTCAGTAAATTTCAATAGCAGACCCTCCGCAGGGCCTGGTGTCCCGGCAGCTTGTGAGGTCACCTGCTACAGAGCCTTCTGGGCCAGGCCTGCCGGGGGCGGCCCACCCTGGGGACACACCACCTTCGCAGGCACAGCTGGCGCTGCTGTGGCAATGCCGTGGCCGGGCCTGAGGACCTTGTGGGGCCTGAGGACCTTGTGGAACCTGAGGACCTTGTGGGATCTGAGGCTGGAAGTCGGAGATGAGGCATCGGCAGGCCCTGAGCTGTGGGCCTTCCTGGTTCACAGACACCCTCCCCCTGGCCTCACTTGGAGTAGAGACAGCGCTGGACCCTTCTCCTTTTTTTATTTTTTAAGAATTTTTTGTCCTGATTTCAGAGAGGGAGACATCCACGATCAGAGAGCATCACAGACGGCCTGCCTCCTGCACAACCCGCACTGGGGATCGAGCCTGTAATCCGGCACATGCCAGACCCGGAATCCAGCCGTGACCTCCTCCTGTGTGTAGGAGTTTCTTGGTCCCTCTCAGACCCACTGACACCATCTCTGGAGGGGGTCCTGGGAGATTTAACACGCAGAGGTGGGGGCCACAAACTCCCTCCTCTCCCATGCCAGCTGGGCCCTTCCCCTTCTCTGAGGGAGCTAACCCCCCATCCACAGCCCTGTACTCACAGCCTCCCCCCCATTCCTCTCCCACCCCCAACACCATCTCAGTGGGGTTAGGACTGTACCACATGGATGTGGGGGCACACGGTTCACCCCATAACAACCTCAGGGTTCTGGGGCCGGGCTCAGGCACTGGACGCTGGGGGCGGGAGGGGCCCATTCTCTCGACCTCTGCTGCCCCTGGACCATGGGGCCCGGGAGAGAGGGCCTCTGTCAGCAGTGGGTGTGCGTGACCTGGGGCCAGCAGACCCTCCGAAAACAGAGGCTGAGGTGAGGCTGGCCTGGCTGGGCACCAGGCGGGTTCAGGGTCATGGAGGTGACCCTCAGCACTCCCCTGGCCTTCACTGCCTCAAGCCCCAGCTGTGCCCCAGCTCCTCCTCACTACCCATGCAGACATGCCTCGGCCAGAGAAAGCAGGGCACTTAGCCCACATGAGGCAGCGCTTCGCCGGGTGTCACCTGGGGCAAATGCAGAGCCAGCTGCTCGTTCGCTCGCTCTGTTCCTTACACATGCAAACCCACCAGGGCAGGAGCTGACCCGGAGGGACACCCCACGCCCAGGGAGGCCACAGCCGAGGCGCACTGAGAAACGCAGATGCCACGGCCTGGTCCGTCCGGGCATTGGGTTGGGCTGGATGATGAGCCCGGCTGTCCAAGCCACCATCCCCGCAAGGACACTGGGTGACCAGGAGCCTGCAGAAGGGGGGTGGCCCTGCTCCTGCACCTGCCGCAGGTGGTCACTCCCGGCCACCTGCTCTGTGAGCAGAGTCCACGGATTCTCAGCTCAGCGGGGGCTGCTTTTGTGTTTGTTTTTAAGTAAGTTATACTCTTTTTAAAAATGTTTTTAATATATTTTTATTGATTTCATAAAGAGGCAGGGAGAGGGACAGAGAGAGAAACATCCATGATGAGAGAGAATCACTGACCGGCTGCCTCCTGCATGCCCCAGCCTGGGGGGATGGAGCCTGCAACCCGGGCACGTGCTCCGACCAGGGAATGGAACTGTGACCTCCTGGTTCCTAGGTCCAGGCAGTGCGTGGCAGCATCTCCTGGGACAGCTCTGCAGCCCTGGTGCACCTTCTCCAGGTCAGAGGCTCAGTGGTCCCAGCTGTACAGTGGGAGCAGCGACCCTACTTTATAATGAACCTGAAACACTGGGTAGGCCGTGGGCACCGCAGCGAGACAGATGTCTGCGGCTGCTATTGCTGAAGTACAGCTCAAGCAAAGCCCAGTTTCTCCCTAAAACTAGGAGCCGTGGCCTGTGCCCAGCTGGGGTGTGGGCTGCAGGTGTCACCGGGGCAGACATGGCCTCCGTGGGTGGCAGAGCTCTGGAAATGTGAGGAAGTGGCCGCTCACTGGAAGTGGTCACAGCCAGTCCGAGGGCTGCTCCACAGCCAGGGCAGAACCCCCAGCAACGGGCTGAACGCCAGCTTAGCAGACAGGCGTGCGCGTGGTTCCCACAGGCTGCCGGAGGGGGGGCGGGGGGGGGGCAGTGACGGGCAGTGTGTTTCCGGAGGAGGCCGTCTTACAGGGTGGGAGCAGGGACCCAGGTGCAGCCACAGGCCAGGCCCTCTGCCCGGGGTCTGGGAGCACCAAGGCGTGCCCCTGCGCAGGTGTCTCTGGGCGAGGTGGCCACCAGGGGGTGGCAGAGGCCGGGTTTGCTGCTCACTCTCCTGTCCACAGGCCGGACTTGAATTCCCTGCTTTTCACCCCAAAGTCGAATGAAATTCTACGGCCCACTGGGGGCTATGGGGACAGGCTTCAAGGTAACAATGAACTCTGAACTGAGGGTATTGCTCCCGCCCGCCTACCGCTTTTTAGCTGGGTTTGGTGACAGTGGTTAACGACATTCCTAGGTCCCAGGCGTGCGCTTCTCTAACACATCTGTGTGCTCACCACCCCAGGTCAGGCCTCCTCCACCTCCGCTGAGGCCCCTTTGCCCGCTCCCTCCGCTATTCAGACCGCTATTCTCTTACAGGGGTGGTTTCTCGAGAAAAGAGCTTTTATCCTTTAAACCCTGGAATTTTTCTTTTTTAAAAGAATATATTTTTATTGATTTCAGAGAGAAAGGGAGAGGGAGAGAGAGAAACATCAATGATAAGAGAGAACCATGGATCGGTTGCTTCCTGCACACCTCACACTGGGGATCATTGAGCCTGCAAGCAGGCATGTGCCCTGACTGGGAGTCGGACCATGACCTCCTAGTTCACAGGTCAATGCTCAACCACTGAGCCACACCGGCTGGGCTCCCCTTGGAAATGAAGGGCCAGCTTCCCCCTGGACGTGGCCTGGATAAGTGAGGGGACGGAGGTGGAGCAGGGCTTTCGAGTGGGAACAGCAGTTCCAGGTGCCTACCCCCTCCTGCGGGGAGCTCCTGGTCCTCCCTCCCCAAGGACCCGAGGGCAGGGGCGGGGACTGGGAAAGCCCACCTCCTGTCAGCAGGGGCAGGGTTGGGTCCTGTGGGGGGGTCACCTGCAGGGTGGGGTGGGGTTTTGGTCAGGCCCCCACACTTGATTCCTCCCTCCCCGGGCCTTAAGAGTAAAGGTCAGGCCTCTCTGCAGTCCCAGAGGGGTAGGACGATGAGATTTTAACATTCGTGGTGGGACACTTGGGGACTCCCATCCGCCTCCCAGCCTCCTGACCTGGGTGTGAGGCCGAGTGACAGGAACTGAGAAAGGCCTGCTCTTCTTTAGGGAGCTTTTCCGTGAACAGGGATATGGCTGATGCTTTGAGCTTTGTGCCCACTGTGTATGTAAAGCACTTTAATTAAAGTTGTAAAGGCACCCCGGCCGGCCGAGAGGGCGAGCAGCGTGAACATGCACGTGGATGGTGTGAGGAGCCGTACGGGGCACTAAGGGAGTGAAGGAACACGGGAGAGTCACTTGCATCAAAGCCTTCAGAGAAGTCGCCCGGATCCTGGGCTCAACATTAAAGATGCGGAGAAAGGAACTCGGTATCGTCTGAGAAACCCTCACCATCGATGGTAAATTACTATTATTATTTTTCAAAGAACATTTGATATTTTAGAGGGAGGGAGAGGAAGAGAGAGAAACATCCATTGGCTGCCCCCCACGCACCTCTCACCGGGGACTGAGCCTGAGACCCAGGCATGTGTCCTTGACCAGGAATCGACTGGCAGCCTTTCGGGGGTTGGGATGACACCCAGCGGAGCCACCCCGCCAGGACACAGGTTCTGTAGTTTTACACAGATCTGTATGGACACACACACTTCACCTACATGGAGTCAGGTTCATTTGCCATATTGTTTTACGCTGAACTTCCAACGATCGCATCAGGACCTGGTGACCGCAGTTCAAACTGGCCAAGGCCCCACAGAGCAGGTTCTCCCCTGGTCTCCACCTGTGACCCCTAACCGAGCCGCATCTTGCCCTGTGGTCACAGTCCTCGCCCACCTGCAACGCGGGGCAGGTGAGCCCCCCCGCCCAGGTCCCCCGGTTCCCCTGGGCATCACTGCATGGAGCTACAATGTCACCGCCAGTCCCAACCCTAAGGACCAGAATCACGGGCTGGACGCCGGTTCTTGTAACAACCCAGGGGCTGCCCTGTTCTCTGTGCGCGGCCTGCACCGAGCTGGACCTCGTGAGGAGGTGGCCCTCTGGTGCTGTGAGTGCTTTCCATGTGTCTTCTGAGCACAGAAACCCTAGCCGTTCCCTTGAGGACGGAGGAAAGGAGCAGACACAGTAGCAACGGTTCACCTCGCCATCAGAAGCAGATGCAACAGCAGAGAGTGTCCAAAATTCCTACTTGGAATGAGCCCCACGCACTTGTTCTGACTCGCAGGAGTGTGTGCCACGCTCCCTCGCGTCTGCAACGGCGACTGCACAGTGACCAGGGCTTCGGTCGATACGGAGCTGCCTTCAGAGAAGACGACTCAACAAAACGCCCGTGCCTGGGCTCCTGCTTGTGAACTTGGAAACAATGGCCGGCAGAGCAGCGTGAGGCCGCACACGGAGCGCGGCCGGAGCCAGCGCGTCTCGGGGCTGAGTCAGCTCAGGTGCTGCTTCCTGGTCCTGCGGCCTTGCAACCAGCAGCTTCTGGATGATCCTATCAACTCGAAACTTTCCTACCCGTGTTAAATGTTGAACAAACACTATTAAAAGCTGTTTATGTTTTCAAATAATCTGACTTCAGACTGTACAGTCAGAACAACTGACGGAGGCCTCCCATGGATGTTTAACCCAGCGTCACGATGATTCCGCTGACAGGACAGGTCAGCCTTGGGTTTGCACCTCCTGAGTGAGGCTAGCCGTGTTGTGTGCCCCACACGTGTCCCATACATGCTGCGACCGTGCCGGCCTCAGGATGCAAACGCCAGCACCGAGTGCTCGCCCTGGCACCTGGGACACCAGGTCTATGCAGTACAGACACGCAGGGTTGGGCAAAAGTAGGCTTACAGCTGCATGGACGGTGACACAAGGCGCTAAAGCGACTGCAATAACACAACCTGCACGGTTTCCCACAAAAAGCCGTAAGCCAACTGCCCGCCCAGTGCTGCCAGACACGACGACGCAAGGTCCCTTTGCCAGCAGCCACATTAGGACGCGAAAACAGGTGGAATTCATGCCAATATTTTATTGAGCAGAACAGATCCCTGCTGTCACAGATGTCCTCCATGTCAAGATGAATAAGCTGCTGCACGTTCTCACAAGCCTCGTGTGCAGCGACACCTACAGCACAGTTCACAACTCAAGGGCCCTGGAGCCCTGGGACTGAGCGACCCCAGGGCAGCGCCGGTGAGAAGGCGGGGTCACTCCCATGTCTAAGAGGCAAACTGGGGCCGGGCAGTGCCCGCGCTGGGGCCAGGGGCTGTTGGAAGCCGATGGTGGCAGCAGGGGAGGACCATGGAGTGGACTTGCCTGGGAGAGGGGGAGGGTGTCTGTCGAGGTCCCTGTGGATCAGGCCTGGGGCTGGGAGGTGCCCGGGAAATGCAGTATGGGAAAGCCACCCGTGACTGGCGCCCCGACTCCGTCTCGAGACCCTCAGACCGGCCTTTGATGCACTGCACGGCCTCAAGGCCACACCCAGTGAGGTCCCACCGCTGGTTTTATGTTTGACTGGAGCCATCGTCAGTAATAAACAGGCCCAGGAAATGAGTGGCACCGCGGGGATCGGCAACACGCAGACACTGGTGGTGCTGCCCGCCTGGGGCTAGTTCTGACCCGAATCCTTTACTGGAGAAGAGATGAACCAAAGGACTTACAGACCCATATGCACCACCCATGGCACGGCAATAGGGAGATAATGTCTGTAATACTATCAATAATAAAAAATATATTAAAAATGAAATAAAGTTCTTTACTCATCTCAACTTCTAGAAACAGAGGGTGGAGATGCAGAGACCAACAGCACCCTATCACGCTCAGGCGAGGCACGCGTGCAGAGCTCGCACGGATTCAATACTTTATTTCGTGTCAGCGTCACGTGCCAAGTGAGACCGACAGCCCGAACACCTAAGCACAGTGACAACACTAGTGCCCGCGGAGCCCGCTGGCGGCCACATGGGCGAGGATTTGCGCTGATTTACAATGAAAAACATGGGTGGGACGAAGTCCTAGCGCAGCCACTCAGCATGAGACTGGGATTCCTGGGAGGGGGAGGGCAAGGGGGTCCTGCCACCATCTCACGCAGAATGAAGGGGACGCTATTGAGAACCGCATGGACACCCAGCCTCTGGAACGGGCAGCTCCACTCGGGCGCACATCTTGCTCCATCCTCACCACAGCCCTACGGGGTAGGTGCCACTCTTGTCATCCATCGCCTTTACAATTAGGGAAACTGAGTTTGGGAACCGACCCCAAGTCACTGCATTGGCAAAGGGCAGAGGATTCACATCCCAGCGGCCTGGCCCCAGGATCGGGAGCGGAAGGGACTGTGAAGGTGACACCATCTGAGCTGAGAAGCTCGGTTTGGAGAGTCGGTGCGGTCAGTGACATGGCCCGATGCGCCCTTAGCCTCAAGCTCACCTAACGGTGCTCCATGCACACTGGCCTCTGCATGCAGCCTAGACAACCGCTCCCCAACCCAGCACCCCAAGTCTAACCGCCCCTGCCAAGGCCGACCTGGACCTGGACCACACACGTGTGTGTCCGCAAGGACAAACCCTCGCCTTCTCAGGTATGATCTGGGTGTGACTGGCAGGTACTGTGCGTTGTCCGTATGTGATGGACAAGTTTTCTATACCTTTTGTTCGTATTTTTTGAACGGTCCATCTAATCAGACCACCTTATTGACAGACGATTCAGAGAATGTTATCTAAAGCCACGTAACACTGCTGAGGAAAGAGTCAAACTCAGGAGACTGGGTGCCACGCCCAGTGGAGGAGAACTCGGGAAAGGAAACAGAAAGCGAATCCTTGCTGTGGACTTGCGGGGATCAGTCGGGGACCGGACACGCTCCGTGAGATGTCAGTGAGGAAGGCTGTCAAACAAGTGAGTTTATATAACCTACCAATACACTGCTTCACAATTGAGTGTTTTCATGTCTTTTTTCTTAAACTTGCTTGATACTTTAAAAATACATAGTTTTATGCATTCAGGATGCAGGGCCAGCAGGAAGCCTGTTTCGTGGAACAGAAGACTGCGGGGAATTTTTGGGTCGCGGAATGTTAAACAGCACAGACGTGAGAGACAGTGAAAGGTTTATTTTTTCTTTTACTTTCACCCAAACACACCCATCTCTGAAGAACATAAAAGCATGCACATCGAACCGAGGGGTAAATCAACAACAGGAACCAAAGTGAGCGATATTATGTGAAGAGGTTTACAAGTCAAGGCAGGCTCTTCGCTTTAGAAAATAATAATTCAGGTCATTTCAACACATATTAAGAAGAAACTTCTCATTTTCCAAACATGTTGATACAAATTTTTTAACAAATATTTTACAGGCCCTTTGTGAGAAGAATGTAAGTACAGTCATAAAAACACGATGTTTAAGGGACCTTACGCAGTTCACTTTGCCTTCTTAAAGTCCATTACAATCAATGCAATTCTTAAATTGTAAGCTGCTTCTTAGAATGTAGATTCAGAGCATAACCATCACACTGCAAGCAGTAACACAACCTACAGCAGTTTGCTCTGGTCAGAAGCAGGTCTAACGTTAGGACTTTAAAGAAGCACGTAACGAAGGCAGAGCCGAGTCCCACTTTACAGGTCAGAACATTGCAATCTGGTCTGAGAACACTTCCAAAGGTTTCATCGACACCATCACCCAGGCCAGCACTCCCATGGGGCTACATGAAGGCGTGTTCACCTGCTACACAGGCAAGGCCCACCACCTGCTCTTCCTCGGGGCGGCCCGAGGTGGCTCACCCCGTTCTGGAGAATCAGGCAGGACTCCCCGCGATCACTGTGGTCAGCGGTCCCTCGAGATGGACTGGTGGGCGCAGCAGCAGCCACGGGCCAACTCACCAGCAGGAGCAGAACCCCTGCCTTAGGGACCAACAGGCATCACTCGACGACGACACAGAAACAGAGCAGGTCGCACGTCAAGAGTCCGTCACACGAACCCTGAGACTAGGCACCTGACATGCAGCTCTCGGTCGAGGGGACAGAGGGCTGCAACCTGTCACACTCCTGAGGCTGACGTGCCCACGTAAGCCCATGGGAGATGCCCGGGCCTCACTGGCTCAAGGGCAGATGTCCTGACAGGCCCTCGCAGGTCCTGGCCACACCGCGATGCCCCCAGCAGGGCTGGAGTGGTGGACAACCCGCCACACACACTCCCTGGCGGCCCCGTGGGAGCCACGAGCACCTGGCTGGCCACAAAGAGGATCGCCACAGGATGTGGGGTAAATGCTCTAAACCCAGAGTGACAGGAGAAGGCACAGGCAGGTCAGCCAGCAGATGGAGGCTCCAGCACCTCTAGCACTGCGACGTGGGTCCCCCAGGAGCGCCACGGTTGTCTTACATAGGAAGTAAGGAGCCTTAAGGCTTGTGGGTGCATATGGCACAGGTGCTGCCAGTACTGAGAGCTCAGCTGGAGTCTGCAGAGCGCCGGGCAGTGCAAGTCCTGCCACCACGTAACGGCGCTTATATGGTGTGCAGGTGTGCACATTAGGCTGCTTCAACAAACGTCAGAAATGAGTTACTTTGCAACTATAAAGTGAAACCAGCTCAGGCAGCAGGTGCTCACGAGAGGGCATGGCTTGCCCAGATACCTCTCCCTCGGTCCTTCAATCCAGTTTCTTTCACTGACTTGGAGGAAGTTCCGCAGGAAGAAAAACGTTACGGAGCTGCAAGGTTCTCAACACTTTAGTGATCAGAGTTTGGACCAGTCAAGTTGTAAAAACTGGAAATAACACAATCAGTGAAATGTACTGCAAATGCTCACAAGTGCCGCCACCGAGTGACGCACAGTGACGAGCCCTACAGCCCCGCTCTGAGCTGGCCTGGTTCTGGACAGCACCCAGGGCAGCAGGGAGCCCGCACCCCTCAGAGCCCAGCACCGACGCCCAAGCCCTGCATCTGCCAGATCACCTGCACCCCGGCTCCAGTGAGAGGTTCTATTGTGCCCAACACTCAGTCAACAAGCTTTATTTACACTCTGACTACACTCACGAACAGCCACGACCACGCGGCACCCCAGCCTGGAGTCTACACTTTGATACTGACCCACAAGCAGCCGAGCAGGGTCCCATAGAGCCACGTCTTCACGTACAGCTTCCTCCCGGCCTCGGTGGCCAGCATGGCCGCAGTCAGGCCGCTCAGGACCAGCAGCGACGGCAGCGTCTTCCTGAGACTCAGCTTAGAGTTGACACTTTCCCCAGGAAACCGGTTCCTTCTGTCTGGATCCGGCGAGTCATAGAACTCGATCAGCAACCTGCGGTCAGGGTGGGAGAGGTTCACATTCAGTTCCAGCCACTGCAGCCTCCCGTCCACAAGTCCCGGGCGAGTGTAGGCTGGAGTCGCAGGTACTCGCAGATAAAGGGGGTGCCCAGCAACCGGGTTTACTTGCAGCCCCTCAACTCTAGAAAGAGCCCAATGTGCTCGACGAGCAGTGTGTGTCCAGGGCCTCCCATCGCGTGGAGATGCTTTTGTTTTATAACCTTGAGGCCTTCTGTATTGCCAGGCCCTGGCTCAGGCATGGGGTGGATACGCCCTCAGTTTTCTCCACCTCCCCCAACTCCCCTCCCACAGCCCCCCACCAGAAGCCACACACAGCGTCTCATTCCGTGGAATTAGCAAAGTGGCCGAAAGAGAAAACCGTATTGTTAACTGGTTCCCCACCTTACGTTAGAAATGCGAAGTGTTAACGGCAGGACATACTCAACATAAAAATGTCCGACAATAGTATAAAAAGGGGAAGTCTGCCCTGGCTGGTTTGGCTCACTGGATAGAGCATTGGCCTGCACACTGAAAGGTCCCAAGTTCGATTTCCAGTTGGGGCACATGCCCCAGTTATGGGCTCGATCCCTAGCAGGGGGCATGCAGGAGGCAGCTGATCCATGAGTCTCTCTCATCACTGATGTTTCTCTCTCTCTCTCTCCTTTCCTCTCGGAAATCAATATATATGTGTATATATATATATATATATATATATATATATAAAATAATACACACACACCACACACTAGAGGCTCGGGGCAAATTTTTGTGCCCTAGGGTTGGGGTGGTCTCTCAGCCCAGCCTGTGCCCTCTCAGTCTGGGAACCCTCGGGAGATGTCCACCTGCTGGCTTTGGCCTGCTCCCCACGCGATTGGGCCTAAGCTGGCAGTCAGATATCTCTCTGGCAGCCTGGGAGCCCTCAGGGGATGTCCACTTGCCAGCAGGGAGCAGGCCTAAGCTGCAGTCGGACATCCTTAGTGCTGCTGAGGAGACAGGAGAGGCTCCCGCCACCACTGCTGTACTGGCAGCCATCAGACTGGCTTGTGGCTGAGCAGAGCTCCCCCTGAGAGCACATTGACCACCAGAGGGCAGCTCCTGCACTGAGTGTCTGCCCCCTGGTGGTCAGTGTGTGTCATAGTGACCAGTCATTCCCAGGGGTTCTGCTGTTAGGGTCAATTTGCATATTACTCTTTTATTATATATAAATATATAAATATATATAAATATATAATATACTTTTCCCCCCTAAAGAAGAGCTCTGTGGTCCCCGCTTTAGAAACGTGTAGCATCTGACACCAATGTCCTCTCCCACGCCTGGCAGCCAGGCCCACTCCTGAGGAGGTGGCACGACCTCTCTACGCTTGGCCTCACCCAGAGGTGCCCAAACACACCTGTACCTTCCAGGTAACTCTCTCCACACTCAATGCTCTTGTCTGTCCCATGTTATTCACATGGACAAACACAAGGTCAATCCCGGAAACTGTTTAGGCCCCAAAAGACATTTTGGTCGGGAAATGCCCCCACCTCTCCTTTCAGGGAAAGCTGGCGTTGCTCCAGCTGCTCAGCCAGCCTCTCCCTCGGCATGGGCGGCAGACCTGGGAAGCTCATGGTCGTGCCTTTTCCTAGGAAACTGACACCTGACCATAGGAGTCTGGAAATACAGCAGAGGAAAACGGAGGGACCCTTTCACAGGGACGTCCCCGTCCAGGGGGAGCGCAGACGTACTGGACCAGCCCTGAGCTGACCATAGGAGGCACTCAGGGGACACACCACATCCAGTCCAGGTCCAGCTGTTTAGGGAGCTGACATCCAGTTGTAAGAAATATGCTTCTGACTTATCTTTACAGAAAAGAAACAGCATGTGGTCAGGTAGCTGCTGAATTTCCCAAGCAAACAGGATGTGGGGGTGGGGAGAGACCAGAGTGTGGCTGATAGCAAATGTCCCAGGAAGATTCCCCCAGACACAGGGAGGTGGAGGCGACTAGAGAAGGCCCAGCCCAAATTTTTTAATAACCAATGGGAGGCAACAAGACCTGGGCGACCTATAGGAAATAGGTGACGAATAGCACTCAGCCAATGAGGAACCGGGGAAGGGACTACGTGAACCCCAGGTGTGATCCACCACAATGGGGAATGGGGCTGCTGGTCTCACTTTGCCACCTTCTGCTTCCCGGTCCGCCCCCTGGAATTCAGCTGTGAGCCCTTCACAGTGAGGCACACACAGCCTCTGAAGGCTGAGCCACTGCCACTCACTTGTCCTTTATCTCGAACCGTTCGTGAAGCCACCTCCTCATGAACGCGCGTTCTTCTGGGACGTCCTTCTTGTCTATGCGAGCAACGTGGATATGAATTTTTGGACAATCTTTGCAGAGAAATTCTAATAAAAACCGAAACATTTCATATTTTTAGACTAGAATTCATGGTTATACAAAGTAATGAAAATGAAGCCAAAAAAAAAAAGTTTAAAAAATAAAGAGTACAGATTCCTTAACAAATGGTTAAAGGCTCTAAGCCCCACCAGCTGACCCCAGGGACCTCGTGGAACGACGGGACCTGTTGCCAGCCCAGGGGCAGGAAGGAGCTGGACCTGCCCCAGGTGCACCTGCCCCTCGGAGGGGCCCCTGCTGCCGGCACCATCACACTCACAGGCCGCCTTCCAGAGGCCAGTCCCTGCTCCCAAGCACATTGCGTGCCCCCACGGTCACTGCTCCCACCCGACTGGGAGCCCACACGGGGGAGGGTGTGTGTGCCTGCTTCGCTTATCAAAGCACGGGGCCCATCGGGCACTTCTTCCCGGGATGTATCCCTGGTCCCTGCCCCACACCCGAGCCTCCTGCCCTGAAGCCCCAGGACTTGCTCTGGCTTCTGCTTGGCTGGCCTGCTCTCCCGGCCCTGCCTGGCACCCAGTCCTTACACAGCTCTAGCTCCTGGGAAACTTCAGGGACAACTAAGCTTCCTGGGAGGAGGCTAGTGGAAGGCTGAGACCTTTCATTTCCAGCTGAGATGTGGTCCTGCTGGTTCTGGTCATCGGGCTCCCACCCCGTAGCCCCCAGCCCCCACCACCCTACAGCCCACAGCCCCCACCACTCCCTAGTTCCCAGCCCCCACCACCCCACAGCCCCCACTGCCCCATGGCTCACAGCCGGAGGCTCCAGCCCTCCATAGAGGTACAGCCTCTCCCCTCTTGGAACCCACACACCCCTTCCTTTCCAAGTCAGTACTCTCCCCAACTGTCCTTTATTTCTGGCATCCACCTCAGTAGCATGCAGCTTTTCAGGCATCAAAAGTCACCTTATTTCTTACAGACTCCAGGAGTGAACTGGCTTTGATGGCAAACCTGCAAAAGTACTACAATAGGGAAGATTCATCTTTCAATATTTTGGTCTTAACCTTCCTCAGGTTCTCTCAATTGCACCCATGTGGACCCTGGGCAGGTCAGCTGCGTGGGCCGCTGTGAGAAGCCCCATGTGCACTGTGTGTGAACTATCACATGCTCCTCCTCCTCGCCTTGCCCTCTGGTTTCCACCGCTCATCCATGAGAAGGCAGACCAGGTTCCCCGTCCCCACATCACCCTGCCGTCTGCAGCACTGGGGTAGCTGCAGGTGCGTTGCCCTCGTGGGAGGTGAATGCTGGGCCCAAGCGCTGAGGCCGGCACCACCTCCAGCAAGATGCGGGCGAGGGGGGAAGCACCAACACTGGGAAAGGACGCCAACACTCCCGGGGCTGAGGTTTCCCTGTGCGTGACTCCACCTGCTCCTCACAAGCCAGTGTGGGCACGTCTGCACCCGGAGGGATGTGTGGAGCCGAGGCCTCGTAGGCGGGACCACAAGCACCAGGTGAGTGACATGCAGTGACACCAACACTGTGACAATGGATGCAACTCTGGCTTGTGACTGGGATGGCGGCCGCCCCGATGGTGAAAGAACAGTGTTTCCCTGGCAGTGTGCTTTTCTCATTATGAATGTGGTTGGCACTTTTCCTGCGAACACTCTGTCCTCAGCCTGTGCCCTCTTCCCGGGCACGGCTCCCCTTCCTGCCAGCCAGCAGGCCCACGCCACACACCAAGGAGCAGGCCTTCCTCCCGAGCTGAGCAGCAGACGCTCTTCCCGTCTGTGTCTGTCCTGTCCTTCAGGTCAGGCTGGTGTCGTTCCTGCACAGCCATCATAATAGACAGAAAGCATGGGATTTGCTTTCTCCACGGCTACGGGTGTGAGTCAGAGAGCCACCTTCTCACAGGACGGTCTGCGACGAAGACAGAGGCTCGGCCAGCTGCCCCGTAGGAGTGGCAGTGGTGGGAAGGGCAGCTGGGCACCAGGCTTCCTCCAGGCACCTTTCACCTGCTGGGACAGAGCCAGCCTGTGCCTGGGGGGAGCTGACAGCAGCTCCAGGTAAGACTCTCCGGGAGATGGGCTCACCTGCACCCGGCCTTCTGCTCTAGGAGCCAGCCTGCAGAGAGCACCGGCCGGGGCAGCACTGCATGGAGAAGGGAGAGCCTGGTGCAGGCTGGACTATGGTCCTTGGCGCGCAGGTGAAAGGGGTGGGTATTCGTCCTGCGGACACTGCCCAGCCATTGAGTTCTCACCCCCAGGGGACACAGGCCCCCGAGGGGACCAACATAAGCAGCACTTTACAAAGGTTATTGTGATTGTGGGGAATCTATTTGTTTCCATAAAAGTGAAAACAGGTTTAATCCTATTTTTAAACACTGATACACTAATGACATGTTGAACTAAATGCATGTATGTTTTCAATGTAAAAACAGGTCAATGGCTCCTTCAATGGTTGAAAAGGCTTCTGGGAAGGCGTGGGGACCTGCTGGACGGGACCAGTGGACATGGGGCAGGTGGACAACAAGCTGGTCCACTGTACACTTTGTACAGCTTTGAAGTTAAACTGCTTGATGTGTAATATGTTCCCCACGTCCCACTGGAAATGAAAACCTCAGCCTCCTATGTTCCCCATGCCCTGGCTGAAGACAGGTGACAGCCAGCATGTGACCGCGGGGTGAAGGCTCAGGTTTCCTGACCACCGCGACCAGCTTCCCCACGCCTCCGCCCGGGCCTCCCTGCTCCTCCCTATGCCTTTTGCACACACTGTGAGCATGAGCTTTCTTTTCATTTACAAGAGATCCTTCAAGAGGCGCTCACACGTGGTACCACACCAGATGGCGGCCAAGGCAAGGCGCAAGCCCGCCCCAGCTCCTGGCGCCCGGCAGCGCACTGGACACTGAGAAGGGGACCCGGCCCGCGCGCTCCTCTCCTGCTCCATGCAAACTTCCAACCGTCAGAAGGGTCTCCGTTGTTGAACTAAAGATCTGCTCACAGAACATTCTATTTTCTCTGTCACACCCAACAGTCACAGCTCAATCCAGAGAACCTAGTGTGCTGAAAAAAGGTCACACTAACTCTCTTGTCAGTGACCCTACTTCAGAAACACTATGCAAATGAATGCAGATGAGCGGCCCCACCCCCTGTGGGGACTTTGGGTGGAAAGAGGCTGAGTTCATGACAATGGGCTTGTCTACAGGACTAACCGAGAAACACCAGGCTTAGCAGGACTGCTGGCATTTACGCCGTTATAGATGAACGTGGGGTCCTGGAGAAACACAGGACGTGGGACTGGCTAGAGACTCACCGACCATGGATGGCGCCTCTTTCCGCTGCCCCTTTTCATCCACGGTCCCTTCGAAGGCCACAGTGACATCGTAGATGGCATCTAAGTAGTTCTTCATAGAATCGAAGGCGATGTGCGTGGCCTTCACACGCGGCGTCAGCACATGCTTCAACACAGGCAGGCCTGGAAAAGAGCAGACTCCGTGTGGCTGCAGCCCAGGAACACGCCTCTCGCAGACCTGCACAGCCATCAAAGGTCGAGAAACAGACAAGGCCACGCAGACCACACCTCACACGAGCGGGACTTGAAGATGGGAACATGGCCGCCCGTGACGATGTTTAAGTCACAGCCAGCACCTGAGCAAGCGAGACCCATGACCTTGGGGGCCCTCCACCTGGTGACCTCCTCAGTGGGCAGCAGGTCGGGGTGGGGGGCCCTGACCGGCCACCCGAGGCTCCAAGCCCAGGATTCCCACCAGCACCTGACTGGTTGCAGTGGGAGCACCAGCCTGGGACTCCAGTTTCTGGTGCACTTTTCTAGGAAGTTGAGATCTAATTCACACACTGCAGAACTTATCCTTTTAAAGCCACCGTTCAGTGATTTTCGTATTCAAAGGGCTGTGCAAGCATCAGCACCAGCAAACCGCAGGCCATTTCCTCACCAGACCCTCCCAGCGGCCAGGCCCCTGCTTCCGGTCTCGATAGCTCTGCCTGTTAGAGCATGTCAGAGATGGAATCCTACGGTGTGTGGGCATCTGTGACTGGCATCCTTCACGCACTCAGACTCCTCTGCCGCTGAATGACGGCGCCTGTGTGGACAGCATGTTTCCATCGCTGCCGACACTATAGGCCCCTGGTGGCTTCCACCCTTAGCTCCTGTGCAGAATATTGCTACACCAGCGGTTCTCAACCTGTGGGTCGTGACCCCTTTGGCGGTTGAACGACCTTTTCACATCGGTCGCCTGAGACCATCCTGCACATCAGATATTTACATTATGATTCATAACAGTAGCAACATGACAGTTATGAATTAGCAACGAAAATAATTTCATGGTTGGGTCACAGCATGAGGAACTGTATTTAAAGGGCCAGAAGGTTGAGAACCACTGTGCTGCACACATGCATATCCACTGCATACTAACGCGACACATACACGCACCAGTACGATTTTGTATGAACATAGGATTTTAATTCTCTCGGGTATATTTCATAATTTTTTCAAAAGTTTCTTTGTAAAAACCATCTTTATCTGAGAAAACATTGCGATTTAATAATATTCAGGTAGTCATCAGTGCTTCCACAAGTGCTAAGAACCCTGCCCCCTCCTGTTCCTACGGCTGCCCTCTCCGGGTGAGATGTTCCGGGACAGTGTCACCAGGAGCAGCTCTCCGAGGAGATGACAGGAAAGCAGAGCACTTGGGGAGCCATCAGGAGGGGCCGCCCAGTGCAGAGGAGTGGAGGAGGAGCGGAGGGGTGCCTCCCATCACAGAGCAGAGGAGGGGCCATCCCATCACAGAGGAGCAGAGGGGGGGCGCCCAGCGCAGAGGAGTGGAGTCAAGAGCAGCTGCCCAGGCGGGCCCTGGGAGGAATGCTGGCAATGCAGAGGCTGTGGGAACAGCAGAGGTTCCCAGGGCAGAGCCACTCATTCGACTCACAAACTTAAAGCGCAAGTCTGACTAGTGGCCAGTAGGGAGCGTTTCTTCGCCAGCTACATCTGTCACTACCTCCTTCCTTGCTGCTGGCACCCACTTCTCACAGGTTGCTCTGCCTTGGCCGCAGGTGTGCAGAACAAAGCTCGCTCACCCAACTGCACAGCCAGATCCCACAGAACCCCCGTGTTGCTCAGCAATAACAAGTGATTGGGAGTCCAATTTAGAAGGCAGCTAAAGGCAAAAAAGTAGTTATTTCCTAAAAATGCATTGTAATAAAGCTTTGTGATAAATGATTAAGAAACACCCACCACTGCCCAGCAGGTGTGGCTCAGTGGTTGAGCATTATATGAACCAGGAGATCACGGTTCAATTTTGGTTAAGGGCACAGGCCCAGGTTGTGGGCTCGGTCCCCAGTGGGGGGCATGCAGGGGGCAGCCGATCCATGATTCTCTCTCATCACTGATGTTTCTAGCTTTCTCTCTCTCTCTCCCTTCCTCTCTGAAATCAATAAAAAACATTTTAAAAAAAGAAAAAAGAAATACCTACCACTAATATGCACACCACGCTAACAATAACATCCCCCTCCCTCCCGAAGGCACTGCGAGCAGCACTAATGACTCCACAGCTTTCTGGTCCAGCTCTGCCTTCCAGCTCCAAAGGCCCAGCCAGGCCAGCAAGGGAGGAAGAGAGCAGGAGATGGGTGACAGCGGCAGGGAAGGCTCAGAAGGAATGGCCACCACACTCACCACTGACAAGTGGCCGCTGGGCAGTGGTCACCTGAACCAGCATTTCCAGTGAGTGGAGCTTGAGTGGGCTAGGGGGGGGAGTCCATGTGTGAGGTGAGACACTGCCTCCTCGTGTACTTGCGAGCACACAGGCCAGCCACTCTCCAGGGTTCGAGTAACATGAGGAAAGCAGTTCACTGGCTCAACCTGGGAATCCTAGGTATGGGCCATCCCTGATGCGGCCGTGAGCCAGTGGACTAGCACTAGGGTTCAGGAAGTGGGTGTGGGGAACCCCCTGTATTATTTTATTTTTGTCTAATACTATTTTACTAACTAGCACCTTCTATTTATATATTTATATACTACTAGGGGCCCGGTGCACAAAAATTTGTGCACTGGGGCGGGGGGGGGAGGGTCCCTCAGCCTGGCCTGTGCCCTCTCGCAGTCTGGGACCCCTAGGGCATGTCCACCTGCAGGTGCACTTGGCCTGCCTGGGTGAAGGGCCAATGTCTGTTTGCAGGCTGGCAAAGCTCCCCAGTGGGGACCCTCACCCCATGGGGGTGTGGCAAGCCTGGGTGAGGGGTTGAGGGCAGTTTTCAGGCTGGCCACAGCCCCTTCAGGATTCAGAACCCTACTGAGGTGCCTGGCCAGCCTGGGAGAGGGGCTGAGGGCGGTTTTCAGGCTGGCCACAGCTCCCATTGACCCTTGGGGCCATCCGCCTGGGAAGCCATCGGGTGGCCGGGGCACACTTGGGGAGCCCCTGAGGCCCGTGTGTGTGCCCCGCAATGATCGATTCCAGGCCGCAGCCTCTTCCTACCCTGCTCCTCCCGCCCACGGCTTCAGCCACTGGCCTGCTTGCTCTTCCCATCCTGCACTACGGCTAGACCCTGTGTGCGGCTTCTCCTCGACTGCAGCCTCCGCCATCTTGGCTAGGCTAATTTGCATATAGTCGCTCTGACTGGCTGGTGGGCGTGGCTTACCCATCCCAAAGAGATGGTTAATTTCAATATTACGCCTTTATTAGTTTAGATACAATGCCTTCACCTGTGATGGTGAACCTATCCTTACATTGTGTTCCTAAATGACAAGTTCCATGTTAGCTTTTCTGAAAATAAGACTCTACTTTTGCTAATCTACTAGTATAACAGTGAGTAGCCTTGAATATACACCTTGCTTACCTGGCATAAATAGTTTCCTGAAGACTCTACCTATATTCCAATCTCTCAAAATCTTGTTTTGTCCTGGAGAGATGGTAGTTAAACAAAATCTTGAACAATCTATTTGGTAATGTGCATAGTCTTTTGTAAAACAATGACTAACATTTAGTTTCAAGTAAAAAGGGAATTTAGAGAGCATTAACATAACGATCTTTGAAGTAAACGATGTTAATTCAAGACACTATAACACAAACTATGTTAACTAACAATCCTAATACGGAGTCACAGTATCTTGTGCCGGATCTTTTTTAAGCAATACTTCCAGGAACAAGCCAGGCTGGACGTACTGAGGGTGAAGACACACGTCAGACACACCCACAGCCACAGCCACACCTGCTCAGCCAGCAACACCACTGTCCACAGACAAGGAAGAGCAGTGCCTTGTACGACGACTTAGATGTGTAAACAAATGTGCTTTTAAAAAATCTCAATTGGTTTTCTGTTTGCTAAGTCAGGATCAAATCAAGGTATTTTAGAAGCAAAATTAAAGATGTTTAATAGCAAAACATATCAGATTAACGCATTACTAGTTTCAACTTTCTTGATGAAAAATTAACAGGTGGAGAAACAAGGCCTGTTTTCATTTAATCTCATTGAGTTGTGCCTGCAGTGCAGGAAAATAGGAGACAGGTTCTAGACCTGCTGCTCACAGGCCATCTCTGTGGCGTGGTGCGGACAATTACCTTCCGAGTCACAAGAGAACAGACTGAAACAGTGTCCCCAGTTTCAGAAGTTAAAGGAGGAAAGTGAGCAGTTCAACATTACATCAGTAATACCAATTTTTCTTCCCCTTTTGGTAGCTTTGAGAAAGATTCTACAACTCAGAAAAACGGAAGGCCAATAACTGATCAATTACAGGTAACTGGGTTCTTGTTAGACGAAGAAGCTAGAAGGTATAGCACTATTACACAATTTTAAAAATTACTTAAAAGTACTTGTTTTAAAACACATCACAAAATGGCTGTGTATTTAAAAAATTAATTCTTAGTAGGCATATAAACAGCCATCTCAGTTAATGAGATTAAATAATAAAAGTGAACTGATTTTAAAGTGACGGATTAAGAAATATGTGTTAAACCTCATCACACAGAGAAACAGCGTAGGCCTGGATGGGCTGAGGTACCCCTCTCCTGCCCCCAGTTGGTTCTGGGTCCTGGCCCTGTGGGCCTGTCCTGGAGATGGGCCTCTGGGAGGCAATTAAGATTCAGTGAGGTCAGAACTGCGGGGCCTCCATCTGACAGGGCTGTGTGCTCACAAAGAGAGGGAGGCACAAGAGGAGCCTGTGTGTGCACTGGGAAGGCCACGTGAGGACACAGCGGGCGGCGGGCAGGGAAGCCTCCCATGCCAGGAGGACGGTTCTCACCAGAAACCATGGCCACAGGACACCTGGGCCCCAGGCTCCAGGCTGGAGAAAGCAGGAAGCCTGTTGTGCAAGCTGCCGAGGCTGGGGGCCGATTTGGGGCCTGCAACTTAGATATCTGGCTGAGTAAGTATACCACAGCGAACCACTCTATTTGCAAACAAACGTGTTTACCCAGACAGGGCACACACTCACACATCATACGCACCACACATGCAGTTAACCCTTGAACAACATGGTCAGGGTGCCAACCCCACCGTCAACATACCTGGTCCCGTCTGGCTCCAGGAAAGCCCCCCCCACCCCCCACCCCCGTGGCCTTGCGGGGCATTGACTCCAGGACACCTGAGGGTGCCCGACCGAAATGCTGATGCCTTATGTGAACAGCACAGCACATGCAGCCCACCCTCCACACCTGCTGTCTGCAAACAGGAAGTCGCCGCCTCCCCAAAGCCCCTTAAAGCCTCGGTGTAACTCCTGTTTAACAAACAGGGACACAGAGCAAAAGGGATCAAGGAGCCGTCTGGGTTCCAGAACTCAGCCACATTCGGGAACACAGCCCCAGCTCACGGTCACGTCCATCTCAGACTGTATCCTGGCACAAGACGGTCCCTGACGAACACCGTGAGGATGGAAAAGGGAGAGTCTAGCTACGCCCAGCTGACACAGCCGGCCCAGGCGAGATGCAGAAGTCACCGGGGACCTTCCAGCCTGTCCAGTCCCACCACGGGCAGTGGAAGGAGAGGCACCCCTCACCTCGAGGAACAGCCCTGCCCTGAGGCTGACCTGGGTGCAGACACACGGCTGCTACTGTCTGCAGCCAATTCATCCGATGGAGCATTCGTGTCAGATCACAATGAATTAGCTAAAAATAAACAGGACGAAAAATGATTTCCTCGCTGCACCGGCCACGTTCTGACGTTCCCCAGCATGTGGGGGAGCCACCACATGGTCACAAGTGTCCCCACAGCCTGCTCTACACGATGGCAGTGCATGAGCCTGCTCAGGTCTTCAGGACAACCCCACGGACCCGTGTGTGGGACCATGAGTGGGTGCCAGCAGAGCCACTCTTCATGTTTACCCCTATTTGCTTATATCCAATCGCTCCCGGGTTCACAAGTCATCCACTTTTCTAAAACACGGATGTCAAGAACGCTCTCATTACTGGGGACATAAAGCAGCTTCCAAGTCCAAGACCCACTGTGTCGGGTCAGCGGTTCTCAACTTGTGGGTCGTGACCTCTTTGACGGTTGAACAACTCTTTCCCAGGGGTCGTCTAAGACCATCCTGCATATCAGATATTTACATCACAATTCATCACAGCAGCAACATTCCAGTGATGAAGTAGCAACGACAATAATGTTATGGTTGGGTCGCCACAGGAGGAGCTATATTAAAGGGCCGGAAGGTTGAGAACCACAGTTAGCTGGTTCTAACACAGACTGACCTAGGTCTGTCCCGTCAGGTGTATATTTCTTAAGAGATGAGGAAGCAGTAACACCAGGTGGTTGGCACCCAGCCAGCCAGGAAGTGTCACCACTGGGGTTCCAATCCAGGCCTGTCAACTGCATCACACAGAACCCTCCCTGGACACTGTGCACCCACACGGTGTCACCTGAATCCTAGCACTGACACGGTGCGTGGCCAGCCTCTGCACTGCACCTCTCGGGTGTGTGACCGTGGCATGTGAATGACAAGAACCCTCATCCCCTGAAAGTTACAAGGACATTCACTCAGGGAAAATACATTCATGCATTTCTTCTCTAGGAACAAAGACTTAAAGGTCATCATCTTTAAGATGTTTTTCAAAAGCAGTGAAGGTTCGCTTACCTTCCTGAGCAGCGAACATCTGACTGGCGGAAATGACCTTCGTCAGCTCGGGGTTGTACCTCGTCCCCTCTGGAAAAATCACCAGGTACATCTGTGGGGCAGAAAGGGCGAGGTCGGGGTGTGAGCTCTGCTGTCAACTCACCAAGGCCAACCCCACGGATGCTAAGGGAGGGTCTCCCACGGCCGGAAACAGCACATTCGTTTACATCTGGCCTTCATTTCAAGCAGAGCAACCACAATGCAAAATTCAGATGGTCTTATCTAACACGACAACATTCAAAATGCAGTCTGCACTCACTGGTGAGTCAGTCATCAAGAACCAAACATTTCTGATTACTTGTTAGTAGTCCTTAAGTGAAAACTCAGCCACAAAACGTTGACTCACACAAAGCCTCCATTAAGTAATAATTAATAAAAGAGCCCCCTTCCTCCCCAATTCTGCAAAATGACTTAAAAAAGGTAAATTTTAGACATCTGTGTCTCTAAGAACATCTTATTTGAGGAAAATCATATATAAATACGTAAAATCCCATAATATAAAAGGTAGTAAGTGTTCACACTTCAGAAAGTACACAGTGTTACTTTACAGAGCTTCCTTGCTGCCAGCTAGTGGCTAGCTTTCTGAGCCACTCGTACATGAGGGCACTGGAGGGGAAGGCACCACCACATCATGTGAGCTGAGTAACCCCTCGGGCCGGGCGGTCACTTACCTGCTTGGGAAGTCAGAACAGAAACAGTGAAACTACAGGGTCAACTCCTAGCCTCAGACCTGAACTACAAAATTGACACCAACATGTCTGGCAGCCAAAGGACAAAATAAGACTTCCATCCCACCTTTCCAAATGCACCACACACAGGAGTTAACTCAAACTAGATGGCAGGCTCAGTGCACAGCTAAACCTATGAAACTTCCAGAAGAAAACAGGAGAGCATCTCATAACCTTGAGTTTGGCAAAGAATTCTAAAATAGGACATAAAAAGCAGAAATCTTCAGAGAATAATCAATGAACTGGAGTAACTAAAACTGTTGTTCTTTTAAAAAATATATACACATATATTTTTATTGATTTCAGAGAGGAACAGAGAGGGAGAGAGAGAGAGAGGAGAGAGTGAATCATTGGTCGGCTGCCTCCTGCACACTCCACACTGGGGATCGAGCCCGCAATCCGGGCATGTGCCCTGACCAGGAATCCAACAGTGACCTCTTGGTTCACAGGTCGACACTCAACCACTGAGTCACACCGGTCAGGCAAAACTGTTGTTCTTCCAGTCACTGTCAGGAATATAAAACGCAGCCCACAGACATGAGAGGTTAGATTATTGTTCCAAACTAGACAAGCGGTGGCACCTCCACACAATGACACCCTACTCAGCAGTGAGAACAAACAAAAACATTGACCCACACTTCACATGATCATGTGGATGAATCTCAAAAAAGCCATGCTCCATGGAAGAAGCCAGATACCCACCCTCGCCAAACAGCCCAGTCTGTGACTCCCTTCATCTCCCTGATAGTGACAGGAAGCACGGCAGCGACCAACTGCCTGAGGACAGAACAGCACAGCCACCCGGGAGACTTAGAGGTGACGGACACACCTGACTGCTTGTCTCCTGGGCGTGTCCATACAGCAACCCCACCCAGTCCCACCTGCACTCCTTGGCGTGTGCATACAGTACACCCACCCAATCCTAACTATAACACCTGGGCATGTGCATACAGCACACCCAGCCAGTCCTACCTGCTACACTTGCAGCTGGTTGTACATCAGGCACCCCCACCAACAGCTCTTCCATGTATAAAAACCTTGACCCTGTTATGCTGTCGCAAATGACAGGTTTCCTTCTCTCGATACATATTTTCTTTAGCCACTCCCTGAGTAAAGCATCCATATCTTGGTTGCTGTGAATGTTACTGCAATGAACATGGATGCAGATATCGCTTCAAGACAGTGGTCACATATGTATTTTTGGATCTACACCCAGAAGTAGAACTGCCAGACCAGATGGAAGCTCTAGCTTTAATCCTTGGTGAGCCTTCCGTTCTTTTTTCTAGAAGGATGACACCAACTTAGGTTCCCACCAACAGTATCTAAGGACTCCCTTCTCTCCACATCTCCTGACGCCCTGACAGCAGCCACTCTCCCAGGTGTGAGGCGACACCTGCCTGTGCCCGTGATGAGCATTTCCCTAGTGACCAGGGGCGTGGAGCACCTTGTCGTGTTGCCCCCAGGGCTTCTTTAGAGAGTGTGCAGTCCACCCTTTGCCCATTTCTGGGTGATGTGTTTTCTTGCTGTGAGCTGCATGAGTCCCATGTGTTTTGGAAATTAACACCTTACAGGATATGTGGTTTGCAATATTTCCTTCCTTTCGAGAGGTGCCTTTTTTCACTTGGGTTTGGTAAATTCAAAATTATTCCAAGCTTTTAAAGTTATTAACAAAAAAAATAGGAGGCTTTAATTTAGGGTGCTGAATGCTAAAAGAATCTCTCCTCACCTCAGAGTACCAGCACCACACTGGACTACCTGCAGGTGAGCCGTCCCAAGTGCAGCCAGGCAGCCCCCGCTGTGCGAAACAAGGCGCCACACCTATGAACAGGCACTTGCCAGCTGCTGTGGAGGGAGAACCCCTCACCATGCGCTGCAGGGAGGGCATGGAGAGGAGCGCAAGGGGTATAGGGGATGACGGGAAGGAGTCTGACCCGGGAGGAAAGGTGCTGAGCCTCAGGCCCCAGGCACTGAAGGAAGTGTGGGCACTGATTCCTGGCTTCTGGGGGAGCAGGAGAGGTGCCAGGCAGCCATCAGCATCTTTCTAAGTGGACACTGGGATTCTTTTATAAAGTAACTAGGGGCCCAGTGCACACAAATTTGTGTACTCGGGAGGTCCCTCAGCCCGACTTGTGCCCTCTTGCAGTCTGGGACCACTCTGGGGATGTCCACCTGCTGGCGTGCCTGGTTAGCCTGGGTGAGAGGCTGATGGCTGTTTGTAGGCTGGCCAAACCCACCAGTGTGGACCCTGACCCCATTGGGGTGTGGCCAGCCTGGTTGCGGGCCTGAGGGCCGTTTTCAGGCTTTCAGGCTGCCCACAGTCCCTTCAGGTTTTGAGTCCCTACTGGGGTACCTGGCCAGCCTGGGTGAGGGGCTGATGGCTGTTTGCAGGCTGGCCAAGCCCCCCAGTGGGGACCCTCACCCCACTGGGGTGTGACCAGCCTGGATGATGGACTGAGGGCTGTTTTCAGGCTTTCAGGCTACCCACAGCTCCCAATGACCCAATGTCCCAGAAAGGCTGGCTGGAAGCAGGTTTCTGGGGTTTATTTATCTTCTATAATTGATACACTGTTCCTTTAAGCCAAGGCCTAGGCAGGACAGTCTGTCTGCTTCAGCTAATGGCTTCTAAAATTGAAAGAATGTTGCCTTAGTAGTCGCAGCCAGGACTGCTGTTTGCTTCAACTCCGAGGCTTCTATAATTGAGACAATGTTGCAAATATGTTGTTGCCTGGAGCCTGGAGAAGCCAAGCCGGCTGGCAAACAGTTTTACTCCTGCTGCAACAGAAGCTATTTACTCTAGCTCCGTGACTGCCGGCTTCCATCTTGGTTGGGTTAATTTGCATACACTCACTCTGATTGGCTGGTGGGCGTGGCTTAGGCGTCCCAAAGAAAGGGTCAATTTCAATATTACGCTTTTATTAGATTAGATACTTACACTGAATGGTCCTTTGTTTGCAGATACTGACACTAATTTTGACTTTTCAAATAACTGAATCTACACAAGTCACCCGGCCCTCACAGACAGGAAGCAGCTGTCGGGATGCGCTGAGTGGAGACCCAGGCCGCCCACCTCTATTTATGGGCTCGACACGCGTCCTCCCTGCCTCTCTCTCAGGTCACACCGAGCCCAGCATAGGCCCGCCATCCGTCTGCAGCCACTGTCTCAGGCCCCACATGCTTGCTCTAAGCGGGGAAGGGAGCTTCCGTGGCCTTAACAAAGCCCTGAATTACTCCTTCTATCTCACCAAGTCCCTGACCTGCACACTGAGCGGAGGGCGACAGTCACTTACCGGGGTGCCAGCGCTCACGTAGCTCAGCAGTTTCTGGCGCATCTCCTTCTCCTTGAACTTCGCGCTCCTCTTGACATAGATGCCCCCGTGCTGCCAACAGGCCAGAGAACGTCACTGTCACAGCCCCCAGCGCCAGCCCGACAGGCCAGCAGGAAGCGCCTGATAAACGCACATATTCCCACCTAAAGGACATTAGCTGAAATTCTCCTATTAGCAACACAATTCAAATAAAACTGCATACTTCAAAGTACATGATCGTTTAGTTTTGTTAGCAGTTAAAATAAAAATGCTTTATTTTTTAAAAATGCATTTTTAGGATAAAAAACTCGATCTCAGATGCATCTTAGTTCTCAATTTTTCCACTAACTGTGAAATCACTACCAAGTGTCCTTAAAATGTCCGCAGCTATTGTCTTTCGGGGTGTCAGAAACTAGCCCAACTAAGATGGACACAGCCCTGCCACCGCTGCCGGAACTATGTCCCCCACGGTCTCGTGCTGACGTCCTGTCCTGCGAGGTGTCTGTTTGGGATGAGCCTCCAGGGAGAGATGCAGGTCCTGAGTCCCCAGGTGGCCCTAACCCAACAGGACAGTGCCTTCCAGTGAGTGGAGAGAGGACACAGGGGGAGGAGTCAGCAGCAGGGAGAAGCCTGGAGGGAAAGGCCTGCCAGCACCTGCCCCAACCACTCGCTCCTGTCTCCTGCTGTGTGCGCCCGCCCTGCTGCAGGAGCCTGGCTCGCGCAGAACCACGCAGGAACCTTAGTTAAACTCTGCATCAGGGCGGCATCTGTCTCTACTTTAGTTTTGCTTCCCTCTGTGCTAAATCAAACTCATCTAAAATAAGTGGACTGGCTGGACACGTGCTGTCCTCATCCAGAGTCTGAGTGACAAGAAATGACGAGAGGAGCAAGCAGGGATCTTCCACCAGGTGGCGGCTCCTTCCACATAGGCACTGGCCATCGGAGCGCAGACAGGACACTTCAAGGGCCACTGTTTGTTCACCCGGACAGACAGGACGGCCAAGAGCCCATCCTGCTAGAAGTCAAAGCCACAAGCACACACCACAAGGTGAAACTCCCCAGCCTCCAGGAACTACACGGCTATTCCTCACACAGCCTTTCTTCCCTGCCACTTAACCTGCTAACTGAAGTTTATTTTAATTCAAAAACATCCCGAGACACTGAAGCGAGACCAGGTATCTTTCTCTAAGAAACTTACTGAGCAGGGGAAGTAACATGTGCCACAAGAAGGGTATAAAGAGAATGTGGTGTTTTCAGAAAGAGCCCAAAGGCCAGGCAGGACGGGAGGGAGTGGAAGCGGCAGCCGGGAGGGGGTCCCGGTGGCCCCTGGCACTGATGTGAGGCTGAGGAACAGCCCAAGGGAGACAGAAGAACATCGGCCTGGAAAGACGGCTGGTAGGGAGGCCTGGGTGGGCCGCGACAGCAGGAGTGAGGCCTGATGCACTGGGCGGGGAATTGCCCGACACGTGTTGCTTGGGCTGCAGTAGCACCTATCCTGGCAGGCCCGCAGCAGGGCAGACCTAGCACAGCACGGCGTTCCCAAGCCCGGCACAGGGAGCACCACCCAGGCCTCTCCAGGGGACAGAGCAGGGCATGTTGCTCTGTAGCTGGTCAGGCACACGCAGGCTACAGAGCAACCCTGGCTGAAGCCCCAGCAGCTTAGGGACCTCGAGAACAAACCTACCATGCTCAGGCTGATCTGGTTAGTAAAGTGGATGGACTAAAGGACTTCTCAAGTTATCATGGGATCTTCATGGTCTCGGGAAAAGACCTAAGACCCCCCAGGCACTCTTCGCAAACATTCCCAGGTCACTACTAAATGGCAGAATCCTACCAAGCCCCAGCTCGCATCTTCTAGGGTCTGAGTGTTTAAGGCTGGTCTTCAACCATTTCATAAGACTGTGATTTTTACTTTTATTTTTTGAGAATACAGCCTGTCCTGGGTTGAGAAGGTCAAGGAGGAGAAGAGAAAGGATCCTAGTAAAATGGAAATGAAGGAAAACTGAGATGGGAACAGGGGGTGTAAGTTGTCTTTTTACTTTGAAAGGTGTTTTGACTTCTGATTCCTTTAGAATTCCGAAACAGTACAAAACCTGTTCGTGAATAGTCTTTGCTCCACAGAAACTTACCCTCCTGGCACTGCTGCTCATGGAGCTAAAGCACCTTTTCAATGAAGACTATCACTTATAACTCATCCGAGGAGATTTCCAATCCTCACCTGCGGATATTTTCCCCACTGATTTTTTTTTTTTTTTTTTTAGAGAGAGCAGAAGGGAGAGAGGAGAGAAGGAGAAGCATCAACGTGTGAGAGACACATCAACTGGTTGCCTCCCGCATGCGCCCCGACCAGGGCCTGGAATTGAGCCTGCAGTGCAGGCCCGTGCCCCTGACCAGGAATCAAACCGTGACCTCCTGGTTCATGGGTTGCCGCTCAACCACGGACCCACACTGGCTGGGCCATAATCACTTTTATTATTGCTTTTTAAAGGTAACTGTCTATCAAATTCTATGCTGTTAAATTTCCCTATTTGTCTGATTTCTGTTCGTTAGCATTTTTGCTATTTAATAAAACTATATAATCAGACATGTAGAGAAATACACACCATTAAAAATCTGAAATAAAATTACTTCAGTTTATTAAACTCATAAAAATAACCCCCAACCTGTCCATTGATATTAAGTGTATACTTAATGTTTAAGTCTAAAGTTTTTTCAGCTAGATACACATGTCTTTAAAAAGCATGGGAGAAGCATTACCTGAGAGAAGTAACAGCCGTACAAGGGAAGCCACTTCAGGCCGTCTTTCAGCACGTAGCGCACATGCCCCAGGGCGCCCTGCCGGATGGCCAGGATGTCTGCCACAATCCAGTCCACTGCGGAGACAGGCCATCAGTGTCAGGCGCCAGCACCCCTCCCACAGCTGGAGCGCCCCGCACCACATTCTCTAAGGAATTGCCTTGGAAAATGTTAAGATTTGAATTCTAATATTACTTTAAACCAACAAAGGACATTTAAAATCATATAAATTCTGTATTTTCTAATTTTTGTTGTTTAGGTTTTTTTTGTATTTTTGTTAACCCTCATCCAAGGATATTTTTCCATTGATTTTTAGACAGGGGAAGAGAGCGGAAGAGACACAGAGAGAGAGACACATCGACTGGCTGCCTCCCGCACATGCCCTGACTGCGGCTGGAGATCAAGCCCAGAGGTACATGCACTTGACCAATATCGAACTCAGGACCCTTCCGTCTGTGAGCCAGTGCTCTATCCACTGAGCTAAACAGCTAGCGTTGGAGTTTCCGTTTTGTATTTCTTGAACGGCTTTTATTGCATGAACAAAATGCAAAGGTTACAAACACCAAAGCAACCCAAAAGCAGGGATAAAGTATGCTTCTCTAATTCTGAGTCTAGAAAACATGACAAAATGATAAGCAAAAACACAAAGCAAAACACGCTTCAGTGAAACTGCCCGGTGCCCCTGAGAATTCTGTATGTGCTCATGCGGCCAACTAAGGCAGGGACACCATGCCCAGGAGCTGCAGGCAAACACTGGGCCACAGGAGCACCCAAACCAAGGACCTCAGCAGCGTACAGGTGTGCCGGCAGCTGCACAAACCCAAGACACACGTCCAGGCTGCTGACAGCTCTCACTAGCAGAGGTGGCATCACTATGGCTGTGAAAGCAAAAGTAAGAGGCAGGAGTGAGTTTATACCAACAAAAACTTGCAGGAAGAAAGAAACTCTTATTGATCTTTCAGAGAAATCCTGAGCGAGGATTCACTGTGGCAGGGACAAGGGATGAGGGATGGGCAGTGGGAAGAGGTGGGAAATGGACTGAGAAGAAAGGAAATGACAGAAAGAGGGCAAATGTGAAGGTCAAGACCCCCAGGTCTGGACTTGAAAGTAGTGGCTACAAACAGCCCTGTCTCCTGAAACTGAAACAATTACCACAAGCGAGGGAGACTTCTCGCGTGTACGAATGAACGTGAAAAGAACTGGCGAGCTCTGAGAAAGCAATCGGGTCCTGGGAGAGTGCATAAAGAAGCGAATTAGATGAGGAACGTTTTAAAAAACACAAAGCAAAAGGCTGTAGGAAAGAAAAGCGCGTCAGTCAAGGAGTTACCAGAAAGTTCTAGCCAAAGGACCGTCCCCATAGTTACAGGGGACCTCTCCACCGTGCAGGCCTCCGCAACGCGCTTCCCGACCAAGCAGCCCGGATAGTACTTCGCCAGCTGGAACACTACAGTTGTCTTTTTGGAAGAATATTCTGTCAATTATTATAAATCTCTCTCTTTTTAAAAAAAAATTTTTTTATTGATTTCAGAGAGGAAAGGAGAGGGCGGAAGAGAGAAACATCAATGATGAGAATCATCAATTGGCTGCCTCCTGCACGCCCCCTACTGGGGATCTAGCTCGAAACCTGGGCATGTGCCCTTGACCAGAATCCAACCTTCAGCCGCAGGCCAACGCTCTGTCCACTGAGCCATGCTGGCTAAGGCTTTAAATCTCTTTTTAATCTTTAACATTTGCAAGTATCTCTTCCACAGTGAGTGAAGAATTCTACGTTTAAGTCTGTTTGTAGTTCCCTTTAAGTGTGACAATGCCAAGACTTTGCCGCCGTGACCCTGGCTCTGTGTCCGTGGGACACCTACACTGCAGAACTTTCTAGTGCCACCTCTCTGCAGTACGTAACTCCTGTCCCTCCCTCTCACTCACACCAAGGAAACACTTTTATTCTAATCGTGTCTTGGGAACCAAACACCACGCTTGTTTTGACTGTGCCTGATGTGCACTCACTGAGCGAGTCGTGAGAACTGAGTGAGGGTTTGCAGGCTGAAGTGCAACCTGGAACCTTGCAGGGTACAGGCCGAAAACAGGACTCAGCATCTTTTCCTGCAACAACTACTTTTGAAGTTGGGGGAGTGGCTTTAGTGCATTTTTATACTGAAACCTGTGGTTATATTATGGCCAGGTCGCATCTTCCAAACACTTTGGAGAGATAGTGTGGAATTTTAAACATGTTTGTAAAGAACTGTTCTGGGTTATGTGCTTCTTCTTTTGAAAATGTTAGTGGAAAAACTTAAGAACTAACTTAAGTCGTCACAAGACACAAGCTGCATGCCATCAGTTTTTTATTTTCTAATCCTCATCGGAGGGTATATTTTCATTGATTTTTAGAGTGAGGAAGGGAGAGCGAAACGCGGATTTCGGTGCATGAGACGCTCCAATGAACTGAGCCACACTGACCAGGGCTGTGCCATCCACTCTTGTCCCTCAAATATCTTTTTTACTTTTTTTGTTTATTCTCAATGAGGTTTCAGGAAAGAGGCACTAGACAAAGTTGAGTTATGACAGCTGAGAAGGTAACACATTCCCTTTACAGTAATGTGCACTTTGAGCTCTGGCATCATGTAATCAAGACATCAGAAATGTGGCCACACGAAAATTCTTCCATGTGACCCAGTCAAAGCTGCACCACTGTTTCCCTGAACCTGGAGCCAGCGAGGAGAGGCTGCAAGAAAAGCAAGGGTTCCTGGCTGTAGCCCGTGTGGCTCAGATGGTCGGGCGCTGTCCTACACACCGAAAGGAGGCTGGACTGATTCCCGGTCTGGGCACCAGTGTTTCTCTCTTCCTTCCTCTCTAAAAATAAACAAAAAAATATGTATGTCTGTGTAAAAAGCAAGGTTTCCTCACATACATTCTGATGTAATGACAGTTCCTAATTCACACGGGCCCTGCGGAGTCCACCGCGGCTACACAGGACGTACTTGCCTGGCTCGGACCCAGCACTGCGCTCATGGTCAGTCACCACCACCACCATCATCACATCATCGTCACCATCACCACTATCATCACCATCATCATGGCCATCATCACCATCACCATCACCATCATCACTACAACTATCATCACCACCACCACCATCATCATCACTATAACCATCATCATACCATCACCATCACCATCATCATCTCAGTAGCATCACCATCCCCATCATCACCAACCCCATCATCACCATCACCATCAGCATCACCATCACCATCATCACCACCATCACCATCATCACCACCATCACCATCACTATCATCACCATCACCATCATCACTAACACCATCACCACATCATAATCATCACAATCACCATCATCATTAGTATCACCATCATCATCATTGCTCCTGCCGGGAAGTACCTCCATGAGCCAGTCATGCTGTGAGATTATGAGCCAGCTACGTAGATATTACTTGTACCTTACCAATAAGGCTCAGAGAGGTTAAGTGGTGTGTCCACTATCACACAGCCTATTGCAGAATGGCATAGGAGCCAGGGTCTCTCTGACACCAAAGCCCAAGCCTTTTTATGACAATCTACTCACCATACATGTTGTCAGTCAAGAAAAATGTCACTTAAACCAAGAAAGGGGAGCATATCATGAGATTAACAAGGTACGTCAGTCACAGTAGAGAGTGAAAGAAGGCAGAGAGAAAAGATTGCAGCACTCTGCCCTGCTGACTCTGGAGAGGAATAAGGTAGCAGAGACTAGACTGGTGGATACAGCAAGTGCACACGAGGGAGGAGTGCGCTCTCGGACATTTAACCCTCTGAAAGGCCTGCCAGGAAGACCCATGTACCCGCTGGCCCTGCAGGTGAGCCAGAAAGTCTAGATTAAACAGCAGTCCTGGGACTTATCTTTCTGCTACTTCAGTTTTAGATACTCAGCTGTGACTCTGAATATCTCAAGGTTTTAAAAAGACACTTTTTTAGACCCACGGGCCAATGGCCCAGTCCACAGAGAAGCAGGAGGGGGCCTCAGGAACCTAAGACCACATGCAAATGTTTATGTACCCCCCCCCTTTTTTTTTCTGGGAAAAGGTTTCAAATCTTCTATCACACAGGGTGGGACAAAAGTAGGTTTACAGTTGTTAACATGGAAAAGAACACAATCTATAATAAAAGCGTGATATGCTAATTAGACTGGAGGTCCTTCCTGATGAAGCCAGAGCTGCGAGGGAAACCTGGGTCCCGGGTGGCCAGAAGGAAGCTAGTGCCAGCAGCCAGGGGAAGGAAAGCTTATGCTTGCATGAATTTCATGCATCGGGCCTCTTCTAAGTAATTATACAACTATCAACTGTGTCTGGTGTACTCACAACTGCAAACCTATTTTGCCCCACCCTGTATTCAGACTGAGGCCTGTAATTCTAAAATAATTTAAAACCACTACTTAGTTTTGTTCCTAAGTTACCGTTTTTTAAAAAGGTACTCAAAAAAGATCCTTCTCAACTCTGATGGCCGAGTGGTGCAGGTCTGACCCCAAAAGGCAGCCTTGGAGGAAGGTGAGGGGTGGAGCAGGTGTGCTGTGAGGTGACTGCACTCATACTTCCCATCACAGCTTCCAGTTCCAAACACAGCAAGTAGTTTAAAACTCTGCTTTCTTCCAAATGCCTCCCAGAAGCCCCTGCTCTAAAGTGAAGTATCCGCAGGGCACGTAGTCAGTGCGCAGACACATCGCAGACATGGCAGTGGCTGTCATGTGACCACTGTCATCATCACCGCACTGTCCAGTGCTCAGCGACCACTCCACACCAGCACCACGGCCACGACCCCTTACACAACAGTGTCCCCTCCACACCTGGAGCAAGGGAAGGGGCAGGGAACTTGAACGAGGCACTTTAAGAGAGAACCCTGCTGAACAGAGAGAGAGCTCCATAAATGACACGAACCACTCGCTCCTTCTGAGGAAATCTGGGCCATCAAGTCTGCCCCAGGCCCCACAATCCCTTCTATTTAGTTCACGGAGCTCTGGTAGAAACAGGCATCAGCAACAGGCCAGGAAGAGAAAGACTATTGGTAGGAAAGAGCCCAATTTTGTCTGGACAAATAGTCAAAATATAGGACAAAGCAAGGTTACTTTCTAGGCCAGAGTGAGAAGCAGGCCCCAACCACAGGGCAGGGTGCTTAAGTCAAATGTAATGAAATCAAATAATATGAGCCAGTCACATTGATAACTTTCACAAAATACACAGACATTAAAACACCTGCCAGGCGGGCATGGCTCCGTGGTTGAGCATCAACCTATGAACCTGGAGGTCATGGTTAGATTCCCGGTCAGAGTACTCCATCCCCAGTGTGGGGCGTGCAGAAGGCAGCTGATCCATGATTCTCTCTCATCATCGATGCTTCTATCTCTCTTTCCCTCTCCCTTCCTCTCTAAAATCAATAAAAATATGTATTAAAAAAAAAACACCAAAATCTCCTGTCAACACTTGGTAGTGTCGATGCTTGTCCTATAAAACTGAGTATAATCATTAACAAGCTAAATGGAGGACAATAGAGGTCAACTTCTTTCCCACCCTTTGCCACACCTATGGCAGAGGTAGGAATAAAAGCACCAAGTCGTGAAGAGACGCAGTAGGCAGGGGGAAGGTGAGGGCAACCCAGCACACAGGCCTTATCAACGGTTAACTTGCTTTCCGCTTTCAGTTTCCGAGCACTACGCTTTATAGAGTAAAGATGGAATTTAGGAAGTGTGCCTCGAAAGCAGTCACCGGCCTAAAGAAAATTTGAAGCAGGATGTTTCTGGAAGGAGCTATTTGGAGAACTAAGGACTATAGCTGAGGTGCAGGTGTTGCTTTTGGTGCTGTACCCAGTTGATAAATGTCATCACTGGGGACACTTGGGGAGGAGGTCACGCAATCCTTGGCCCTATCTATATATATAAAAGGCTAAGTTGACTTGCACATGCATGGTACATATAAAGCTCTCACTGGCGCCAATTGCACGCATGTGTTTCGATCTGCCACTGTCGATCGTGAATTTAGTTGACGCTTCTATTATAGAGAAAGGGCAAACAGTGATATTAAAATGTTTCTACTAATTAATTTCCTTTCAATGTGCATCAATTTGTGCACTGGGCCACTGGTTTTTTTACAATACGTGTAACTCCATAACTACTGCAGAATAAAGGTTTAAGAGTGTCTGAGAGTCTACGCTATGCTTCACTGAAGACCCAGTCCTCAGAGGCCTCTGTCGGAGTGACCAGCTATGGTTAAACCTACCCTGGAGAGGCAGAAGGAACCCTGCCCGTTAGACACAAACATCGTGCTGAGGACATGTGGCCTCACATACTGAACCCCCTTCTGTAGCTCAACCATCAAAACATAAAACACATACACCCCGCGACCCACCAGCCCCTTCCAAACACATCACCTGCAGAACGAGGAACACACAGACATTAGGGTGCTGTTCAAAGAAATGGGGGAAGAGAAAACAGCTTAGTTACACTCCTCAGAGGGAAGAGGCAAGACGAGGGAAATTCACAGTAAAATCACAAATACAAGGTCACATACAACAACTGCATTAAAGTCATGTTTTAACAATAACAAAATATTTCCATTTAAATATACAAGAGCATTACTCTGAATGCCCATATATTTTCTACAGAAAAACCTAAGATTCGTGCAAATGAAATACAAACCTGTGCATTGATGATTTGCTAAATATATTATATTTTCTTTGTTTTTTGGCAAATCTCCATATAGCAATATCTACAAGATAAAACACAAAGAAGCATTACTTCGATATGTTAAAGCATGTACTTATGTAACACACAAAATTGGACAATGCCAACAACTGACAAACACACGATGTCATAATTATTTCCAGTCACGATGAACAAGAATCAGATTTCTCCTAGGAGTCTCAGGGCAGAGATGGCATGTGTTTAAAAAAGTAGTCAAGAGCGGGACAGGTTAATGATCACAAAGTGAAAGAAACACATTTCTTGTGAGCAAAATACAGCAACATGTGCCGACTGGACAGGTGCCGACACGGCTCACGAGGCACCTTCCTTCCCAGCGCCTCCCTCCCGGAGGCGGTGTGTGTGCAGTGCGAGGAAGGAGACGTGCACGAGCTGCAGAAGCGCCGTGGGCGCGGCGTTCAGAGCTGCGCACACAGAACAGCGATGAGATAAAGGTGAATGTTCAGGAAAGATGAGGCCTTTGACACCTATGTGTGCCAGGCCTTTTGGTTTCCACCTCTTTCCTGTGAGGCCCAGGGCACGTGAAAATGTTCACAGCAGCGAAACGCGTAGGACTGCCCTGTGCTCACCTGGCTCCTGTCCGCGTGGTGTGCAGGCCCCAGGGGCAACCCCGAGGGTGGAGGAAAGGGCTTCCTCCCTGCCTTGCACCAGTCACATGGCACCGCTCCCAACACTATTAGAACTTTCCTGTTTCCCTTCCCACAGGCACCTGTCTCGGGGTGGGCAGAGCGAGGAGGAAGGAGCATGAGGCCAGGGCTGTAGTGTGGCCATCTGAGCACCTGCCCCACCCCCATACCTTGGCTGGCAGGGGCTGCAGGAGGTTGGCGCCAGTCAGGTCAGCTGGGGCGCCCTGGGCAACACTGCCTGTACTAGGGTCAGGGGGAAGCGTCTGCAGGGGGCAGGGAGGGGCTGCTGCGCCTGGCTGCGGGGAGACCACCACTTCTATTGAACACAAACTGTTTACTCAAAGCCGGACCGTGGACCAGCCCAGAGTGCAGAGCAGGGGTGAGAACCACCCCATGGCCCGCAGCCGGCTTGATGCTCGCTCTGTGCAGTCACTTTTCGTTTGCAGAAGGGAAGCCGGGGCTGCAGAGGCTGCCACACAGAAAGGTCAGGTCGTAGCTGGCCTCGTGGTCAGTGCCGTGCCAGCCAACAGGTGGGCCTGGAGCCTTGTCTGCCAGTGGCTTCCCCTTGAAACCTCGTCCGTCCCCCATGAGGAGCTTGAGCAAGGGCCCACCTCCACCCCGCTCCCGCCAGGAAACGCACGCACTGCCAGGACCACCTCCCCGGCATGGGGAGGCTATGAGCCCTCTGCCTGGAACAGGCCTGGAACATGGAAACCGTCCCAGACAATGCACCTGCCCTATTACCCAATAAAGTGAATTTTTAAGTTCTAAACTGGGGTAAGCAATTTACGAATAAGAAAAAATAACTCTCCAGTCTACCTTCCTAAAAAAGGCCTCTGATTAGGTGGACATGCAGCCACATCAAATTTCAGTTTGAGTAAGATTGCATATATAATGTATACCCCACGTTTACTTGTAATCATTTGAAATGCATTTTTCAATGCACTTTATGCCAATGAAAAGTCACCCGTTACCCAGTACAATCCTCCGACTGTAATGCATACACAACCTGTGCTCTCTGCCCTGTCTGAAACACTCCACTGATGAGGAACGTGACGATCCCTTTGCAACAAGATGCAAACGCTGCCATTGGTCCACTACCTGCGTGCAAAAGCAGCCACGACGCAGCACCCAGGGGCCTCCCGCTCAGAGGTCTGAGCATGTGCCACCTCTGTCCTGGCACGGCGTTTTCCTGGGCATCCACGTGGGCCATCAAGGAGCTGGCAGGCTCCCTACACCTTCTCAGCGAGTCTCCAGACCATGAGGCATGAGTGCTTCAGCTCAGGATGAGCGCGCGTTGGGAGCTGAGAAGCTGACCTGCTCAGGCCGACATGCAGTGGGGCAGGGAACTAGGGACCACAGAGGTTTCACACGGGGGGGATCCCAAACTCCTTCAAACGTTACAAACTATCCTCTGCAGAAACTCCACATAAAAGATGTCAAATGAGAAGGCTTCCCACGCATTAGAGGCTTAAATGGTTTTGACTACTCACCAAGAGATAAGAAACTTGTGAGATAAAATTAAAAACTTACATTAAAAACTCCTACAGAAATACAGATGGAGAACAGGAGCTGAGTGGGCCTGAGCACATGGAGGCGGCACCCCAGGTACCAGCTGCCTGATGGCCCACCTGCTGCCACAGCAACCTCTCCCAGGTAAGCACATGCATCAACTACCTCCTTCACTGCCTTGCTCTTGTCCATCTCTTACTTGGTGACTTATCTCACCAGACAGTTTTGCTTTTAAACTGACTTCTATCCATGCGGCTGAAGCATGTTGTTTAGGATGGAGACTATTTTGTCAACGGAAATGCTCGCGCCCAGCATGTGAGCACTCAGCACAGTCTCTTTCTAGGTGTCGCCTGATTCCCACCTGGAGCAGCAGAGTCAAGCTCCCTTCCAAACGTCACTCGCACACACCCACAGCCCTAAACTCCCAGCCACACTCGTCGCTGTGGGTGTTCACTGCTAGTTCCCACAGGGACACAGAGGAAGCAGCCCAAGAGCACTGCACAGGTTCAACACCGCAGCCAGTGCAGTGTTCCTGGCAAGCAAACAAGGGTTCCCTGTCCTCAGGCTTCCCAGAACCCTCCCTTCACCAGGCCTCTGACCTGGTTCTGAAGGCGGAGTCATCTCTCCCTCCTGACCTAGTAAAGAATGTGCCTAGACTCACTGCACCTGCTAGACCCTGCTAGACCCAAGCCTCTGCACTAGCCCAGGCCAGTCAGACCCACCCTGGGGGCAGCCCCCACCCTCCACTAGCACAAGCCAGTCAGACCCACCCTGAGGGCAGCCCCCACCCTCCACTAGCCCAGGCCAGTCAGACCCACCCTGGGGGCAGCCCCCCACTAGCACAGGCCAGAGTCCCTGCAGAATGTGCGGCCCTTTGGCTACAAAGCACATCAAATCAAGTCCTTCTCCCCTTCCTGCCACCTCCAAGGGCTTACTATCCTGTAGAAGGAAAACAGGTAATAAAATATGTGAATGTTCAGAGTACACATGTAATGTTACATGGAAGTGACCCTGACATTGAGATGGGGTGAGACCAGAACAGATGGGGTGTCGAGGTGGAAGAAAGTAGAGACAGACAGCAGTCCAAAGGCCGCCTGTTGCAGCGTGAAACCACCGAGTGGAAAGCTGGCCACGACCGACCTGAGGAGGCTGCGTGCCAGTGAGAGCCTCTCCTGGACACGCCCTGCACATCCTCCTGTGGGAAGGGTCCACGCAGCTCCCAATACGGCTGCAGCCGCTCGAATGACCCAAGCACCCATTTCAGTGCTGCTCCTATTCTGCCTGTCCATCTTCCTCCAAGTACAAATACAACCAATATACCCTCACCACCTAACACAGCAGCTTCAAAAAACTGGGCTCGAAGCTTAACTGCCTTGGACGTAGCCTGGCTTGACCACTAAACACGTGAACTATTTGTGCCTCAGTTGTTGCATCTGTGAAGTGGGAAGAAGGGTGCTGCCCTGCAGAGCGACATGACCTAACAGAACAGCGCACAGCGGAGTCACTCTTGGAAGCTGTTACTGGCCCATGCTCTCCTCCCTCCCTTCCAATCACAGGGCCCTGCCCGCTGCCTCGCACAGCCTGGGATGCTCCGCACTCTCCGTGCATCCAGTCTCCCTGACCGGCACCCAGGAAGGCCACAGACCTCCCCAACTGCCTCCTTCTCAAGCTTCAGGCCAACAGCACTGACTTCTGGAAGCTGCCCAGGCCCCACCTCCACCTCGGGGCTTTCAGAGCACAGAACACAGACAGCCCTTTTCCTGCCATGTCCCAGCCCCCTAGACTGAGCTCTGTAAGGGCAGGGCCTTCCGTGCTGGTCACCCCTGCATTCACCAGTGTCCAGCACAGGCCCTGGGACAGGGTGCCCACTCCAGTATTGAAGGAATGAATGAATGGAGAATGGGCTGTAGGGTTTTTTAGTGAGCAGCTAGTGGGAGTCTGTTCTTGTTCCTCAATAAATCTCCACCCTTGCTATAAAAAAAGAGAAAGAAATCATAGTAATAATAAGGAAATATTAGAGGAAAAATTAACTTCTAATTCCATTTAAGAAGGTCAACTCGCCCAGCCACGGTGGCTCAGTGGCTGAGTGTCAACCTATGAACCAGGAGGTAACAGTTGGATTCCCGGTCAGGGCACATTCCGGGGTTGCAGACTCCATCCCAGTGTGGGGCGTGCAGGAGGCAGCCGATCGATGATGCTCTCTCATCATTGATGTTTCAATCTCTCCCTCCCTTTCCTTTCCTCTCTGAAAGCAATAAAGATAATCACCTGGATTACATGGGTGGGCCCTATACCTCATGACAAGTGTCCTTACACAAGAGGCGGAGGAGAGTTGAGACGGAGAGGAGGTGGCCATGTGACCACGAGGCAGAGCCTGGAGAATGTGGCCACAAGCCAGGGGATGCCAGCAGCACAAGAGCTGGAGGAGAGACAGGCTCCTCCCTGGAGCCTCCAGAGGGAGTGAGGCCAACACACACCTCGATCTCTGACATCTGGCCTCCAGAATTGTGAGAAGATAAATTTCTACTGGGTCAAGTCACTAAATTTGAGGTGCTTTCTTGTAGCAATCACAGGAACGCAACACAATTACTCACTTAAATCAGTGCTCCCTCAAATAGTAAAAAGGTGTGTTCTAATTGTCAGTGGATCTCACATCAAGAGATAGATACATAAAGCTTTTAAAATCCCAAGCAATAAATGGTGAAGAAGGTACCCAGTTGAGTTTCAGTATTAATGAGTTTCTCCAAGAACCTAAAAAGATAAATGAGAAACAGAAATTTTAGCAATAGTGTTTGAAATGTTTTTTTTTGTCTCAAAGATGTATGCATGTGAGAATAAAGTAGTGAAATTAGGGAGGAACAGAACATTTACCTAAAATCCAGAGGAACTGCCAAGTGCACTTGTTGGAAGAAGGTTACCTGCCAAGCACAGATCATGAACTTCATGGACCCACTTGTTTTCAGCTTTAAGAATTCCCCACAGTGCCCGGCGGTGTGGCTCAGTGATTGAGTGTCAACCCATCGACCAAGAGGTCACCATTTTGCCCTAACCAGTGTGGCTCAGTGGATAGAGTATCCGCCTGCGGACTGAAGGGTCCCAGGTTCGATTGCGGTCAAGGGCATGTACCTTGGTTTCGAGCATATCCCCAGCAGGGGGTGTGCAGGAGGTAGTTGATTGATGTTTCTAACTCTCTATACTCTATAAACAATCAATAAAATATATTTAAAAAAAAAAAAAAAAAGAGGTCACCGCTTTAATGCCCAGTCAGGGCACATGCCCCATTGCAGGCTCCATTCCCAGTAGGGGGTGTGCAGGAGGCAGCAGACAGATGTTCCTCTCTCATGTATGTTTCTATCTCTCTATCCTTCTCATTTCCTTTCTCTAAAATAACCAATGAAAACGTATTTTAAAAAATAAGCAAAAAGCAAATTCCACACATAAAAAATACTGTCGCAACTATTACACAGCATTTTTTTTTCTATATTTTGTTGATTTTTCACAGAGAGGAAGAGAGAGAGAGAGTTGGAAACATCGATGAGAGAGAAACATCGACCAGCTGCCTCCTGCACACTCCCTACTGGGGATGTGCTCGCAACCAAGGTACATGCCCTTGACCAGAATTGAAACTGGGACCCTTGAGTCCGCAGGCTGACTGACACTCTATCCACTGAGCCAAACCGGTTAGGGCAGCATTTATATTTTATACTCATAATTGAAAAGCATTAAAATGCTATTTTTAAAGAATCTAATTTGAAAGTACTTCTGCAACATATATAATCTAGTACTTCCTCTCATTCAAGAATGAGCTCACATTCTTTTATACAGAACAAACAAGAGGATCATCACTCGCCTTGCAAGGAAAGCTGATGAACAATTCAAGTAAAGAAAAAAGTCCATTAGCAAAACAAGAAAAAGAAGCTAAATTTTTAAAAAGATTTTTTATTGATTTCTAGAGACAGAGGAAGAGAGAGAAAAATCAATGTGCAAGGGAAACATTGATCAGCTGCCTCCTGCACATGCCCCCACTGGGCACTGAGCCTGCAATCTGGGCATGTGCCCTGACCAGGAATCGAACTGGCAACCTGTCAGCACACGGGGCAATATCCAGCCAACAGAGCCGCACCGGCCAGAGCGCAAGCTAAAATTTTAATAGAAACTTTGCAATGACAACGTCACTGAGGAAAACTATTAGGTAAGAAATAAGGCAACAGACTGTCCATTCTCCTATGTCCTTTTCGTTTTGGGTTTATATTTAAAAACAGCTATTTTTCCTCTATTGATTTAATCTTAAAAGAAACCATTAGAAATACTGAAAGATAGACTTTTCTATCCAGGAACCCCAGATTCCAGGAAAAAAGACACCCCCCCCCAATATCATGCTCTCTGTTACTAACCAATGAATAAGTCCTTGCCAAAACATAATGCATGGACAAGAAAACCCTCAGGCCTGCCTTATTATTAAATGTCCACACCTGCCCTGCATGGCCAGTGGGAACTGAGTTCTAGGATTCCTACAAAACTTCATCGGGGACCCACGTTTACAAAAGCATGTCTGATGGCCGTGAAGTATAATTCAAAATTTAAATTTTTTTAAAAAACCATGTGCTGAGAACTCCAAAATAAACTGGAGGTCTCTTCGAAACAGGGCATGGGGCAAAATCCTCAATTTCAGAATCACTGTGAAATTTTACAATTGTTTTTTCTTTACTTTTACTTCTTTTCCAAGGCCACCAAATTTTCTGGTTGCCTCTCCCCACCCTCACCCCACCCCACAAAAAAGGGATGACAATTGCTTTTTAAAAATAAGAAACTTGCTAAACACAAAGTACTTCAATGGCATATTGTACATTATATTGCATGGAACATATTCCATTCTTTGAACAAAAGTAAAATAACCAGGTACAGGCAGACTCATTTTTCTAAAAGGTAACTGACTCTGTCCTGTGCTGCGTCCAGGCCGGCTATCATCCGATGTGAAATCCAATACTGACTCAAGATAAAACCACACTCTGAGGTCCCCGAGGAGCACAGGGGGGGATGTGCACCGGGAAGGGCTAAGGAGCCCACTTTAACGCCAAGTCAGGAGCGTGCCCTTCCTCTCCCAGCAAAGGGAGATGCTGGTGGACATGGAGACCCCGGCTCCTCCTAGCTCCCTTCCCCCAGAAAACCACTGGCTGGGCCGCGCCAGCGCGCAGGCAGCCTCCCAGCAGCAGCTCACAGTCTCAATGGCCCCGCGCCCAAGAGGAGGAGGAAGGGAGTGACTGCACGTCCCGCATCAGCAAAGACCGAGCTCTTTGCAACCTGGGAGATAAGTGCAAACCCACAATGGTTACTTCTGTCTGAGACTTCCGAGAGCTCAGCAAGGAGGCCCTTCTGCTTCCGTGGGTGGCACAAACCCATCTGCAAGCCCAACCTCGCCGGAGAGACAGACAGACAGTCATCAGACAGACGAGGAAGCCGGACAGCGCTGCACCCGGTCCCCGCTCCCCACGCGGCCCAGGAGACACCCCGTCCCAGGGAGGGTCCCTTCTCCCCACGCGGCCCAGGAGACACCCCGTCCCAGGGAGGGTCCCTTCTCCCCACGCGGCCCAGGAGACACCCCGTCCCAGGGAGGGTCCC